>JANSTX010033432.1:7123-28530 GCA_027564355.1 Penthetria funebris | reverse complement strand
GTTGTGCCGAACACCACCAGATTTTCAAGTTCAATTTGACTCACTTATTAAAACTATATCAAATATTAAGTCTAGTGTCCAGAATTCACTTTTTTAGTGTCTGAAGTAAGTTTACGCACTTATTCTTATAAAATGGTTAAATATAGCTTCGTCAGTATGAATTTCACGTCACACACATTTCCGTTTATTTTCTAAATTTGTCAACTATGCACACCAACATCACCCAAAATACTCCCAAAGACCTGATGAGTTATCATCTGTACCAACTGCTTTATCGCTGCATCTTTTACACAGCATTTTTGATTTTTGTAGAGTAACTGCATTCCATTTCTTAACTCTTAACATCATTTAAGAAATAAGAAATTATATGTCAACAAATCATGACATGACAACATATAATGTTACCATAGTGACGATATATAATATCGAGCAGTTCAGGATAATTTACAATAATTTAAATTTCGAAAAAAAAAAAATTGAAAAAATGCAAACACAAAAAAAATAAAAAAATTTTAAAACAATAAAAAATTAAAGTAAACCTACTGATGAATAGCAAGGATGTCACTGCGAATGCGCAAAAATAAATGTCAAAAGAACAACTGCGTTGACGAATTGTTTTGACAAACTGAGTTTATTTGCGCACAACGACGAAAGGAGGTTGTTTGTAATATGCGAATGGAGTATAATTTCGCCGCACACTATTTAGGCGGCTTTTAGATTTTAAATTATGAAATTTAAACAAAAATTTTTTTTTTTTCGAAATTCGGTTTTTACAATTTTTCTAACCTAATAAATTTTTGTTTTAAACCACAGTAACTAAATTTAGTATCGTGGTGTTGCCCGCGGCATTTCGTTGTTTTCTGATTGTGAATAGTAAATGCCATTTGGGTGTTTATTCTGGAGAATTGCTATTTATGTGTTTGTCGTGTATGTTTTTAAAATATTTTTTTTTTAAATTGTTGATATAGTGATATTATTTTGGATTATTATTTTTGTTTTTATTATAAAACTACTCTAGTGTTATTTTATAAATAATTTTTTATTTTTTAAATTACAAAAATCTATTTAATTTTTTGTTATGAAGTTTAACGTTTGTGTCACGTTCTTTAAATTACAAGTGTAACCACACACAAATAAGTTTCTTTTGCTAATTTTGTATTGTTCATTTGTTTATATTATCATTTTTATATATTTTTTTGTTACCAATAAAAGTGCCATCAAATGATCACTAAATTAAAATTAAGTGATCTGGGTTAGGATCAATCACCGAAGTAAATTAATTCTTGACCAAGTGCCTGTAATATCTTCATGTGATCATCATCATCAGCATCTAAACCTTTACACCTCGAAACCGCATAGGGCGGCATTACGATGTTATGTTCGACGAATAGAATCTGCAGACAATATAGTCAACTGAATCGGGATCGGCGTAACTTTTTTGAAAACATTGCAGCTCGGGCTCATCTCGCTGCATATTGAGAAAGTGTATAGCAGGGAACAAAGTAATGCTAAATTCTTACTTTTTATGGATGTTTTGTAACTGCCGAAATGATAGTTAACATAAGAGTAATCCATAATTCGTAATATACGATTAAATTGTAAAAAAAACACAAAACACTTTCCATTTTATTACTTAGTGGAAAAACTTTTATTTTTATTTTATACATCATATAATTAAAAATTATACCTATTTCAGTAAAAATTATGATGCATGCATTGAAAATCTTAAGAATTTGGAATCATCAATTGGTGCAAATGTAAAGATTGATCTTAACAAAATTGTTGCAGAATTTTATAAAAGTGATTTTAAAAATTATAAAGACTTTGTTGATAGTCTAAATAAAACGATTGGAAAGGTTAGACGTTTGTTTGTTAATTTTACTGTTCTATAATCAACATTTCCACCATACTTTAAACACATTTTTATTTTTCACTTAGGATTCATTTGATGAACGTGGATCATTACAAATAAAAGATCCTCAACAATGTATTGCATATTATAATAAAGCTTTAATTTTATTTCATTTAAGACAACCTAAGGCTGCATTAAAAATATTAACTGCAATTTTATTGCATATATCAATTTTAGGTATATATTTAGAATTGATCATAATTTGTGGTATATGTACATATTTTTATTTTTCTTTAAATTATTTCTTTAGAACACACACTTCTACAAAAGGTCGGACTTCTAACAATAAATCTACTGTTAAATTCAAATCAACCGAAGAAAGCTGATGCATTAATTAAATTATTAGAAACACGTCTTGGTATTGTTGCCGAATCGTTAAGTGATGATGAAGATGAATCATTATTATCAATTGATCAATTAAAAGAGAAAAAATCAATAAAATCATTAAATGAATTCAAATGGATGTTTCGTTTGTATAAATTAAGAACGCATTTATTTTGTCGAAAAAGTATTGTCATCCCAAATGAAGAAGTACGCGATGTATAGTTTTAATAGTATTTTTAATTAATTATTAAATTTTTCTTATAGAGTGCCGAATTATTGGTGTTAAAAGGTCATTATCATTTATTTCTAAATGATTATCAAATGGCTGCAAAACAGTTATGTAAAGAATTCCCAAAACCATTACCAAATATTAAGTATATAATGCATTTCTATTATACTTGTATATAGTTTTTTATTTTTATATGAAGCCAAACATAAGTAGTTTGATCTGTTTTTCAGAAATAATGGTGAAGATTATCATACAGTTATTGGTAATAATATGGGACTCATACATTTTCATGTTAAACATTATTCAATGGCAGTGAAATTTTTTCAAAATGCATTAACTGCTGATCGTTGTGCATCTGAAAATATTGGTGATAAACCTCCGGTACATTGTATTGGTGCAACGAAACGTCCTGAAATTTTATATAATTTGGGTGTTGCATTATTGCATTTACAACGACCTAAAGAAGCATTTGAATGTTTATTGGTACCATTAAATTATTATCATAATAATCCAAGATTATGGTTACGTTTAACAGAAGCATGTATTATGGTTCATAAACAGGTATATGTTTTTACTTTTAAATTCCTTCTGTAAAATGATGAAATGATGAACATATGAGTATTAAAATAGATTATATTGTTATAAACAGATTATTTTGATTTGTAGTGCCTTTGCTCTTTTTCTTAAGACAAACCTATAAACATATTCTGATTTTATTATAACAATTGATTTTTGATTTATGAAATATGTTTATCATTTTACGAGCAATTACATATGAAAAATAAATATAAAAGAAATTACATTTATAATTGATGTTTTAAACCAATGTGTGTATAGAATGCTAAAAAAAAGGAAAATAAAAGTATTGCATCATCAGTTATTGGTACTGGAATTCATCGAAAATATATTTTACATCCTAATCCAATTAAATATATATCGTAAGTTAAAATTATTTTAATTTATTTTAAATATGAAAAATAAGTAATTTCCATTCTCTTTGCAGTGATGAAAGTGAATCATTTGCAATACCTAGTCCAAATTTAGAATTTGCATCATTATGTCTAAGAAATGCATTAACATTAATTGAATCACATAATAATGATTTTAAAAAATCAACAGTGTGTAATGGTGTTGCTGGCGGTGATGTTGATAATAGTTCAACTAATTTATCATCGTATCAAAAAATCGAAAATGATGATTGGACAAAAATATCGGAAAAAAGTCAATGTAATCCATCAAAACCATTAAATCAAAATACATTTGATAAATTAAAATGTGCAATTTTAACTGCATATAGTTATGTGCAAATTTGTTTGGGTGAATATATACTGGCTTTAAAATATGCACAAGAATTAATTAAGTTACCATATCTACCAGATGCATATGCGTAAGTATATACTACTATTATTATTTTGTCACTTTTAAATTAACAATATATTTTTAAAAAATCCGAAACTTTGATCGAAGGTTTTATATTTTTCAAAAATTCTTTCAATATTATCATTGTTTTAGAATCAGTATAACCCCTATAGTGGTTATACATTTCTTCGATCTTATCTAATCAGTCACTTTTTGTTCATCCTATCTTTACAGTATGTTGGGACATCTGTATTGTGCTGAATCATTAATAATGTTGGATCGTGTTATTGAGGCACGTACATTTTTGGAACCGAAATTTATAGCTGAATTGAAAGAGGATGATTTTATTCATCGTGGTTCACCGGGTAAGTTGTTTTTTTTTACCTTTTAAATGGAATTTTTATTTTTTAATCGTCTCATGGAACTCAATCGTATACGATTTATTAACTATAATTTAGATTGGAATATTAATACGTTAGAAAAGGCACAAGCAATTATGGAATACAATTTAGCGGTAACATTAGTTTTACAAGGTGATTTAGAGGCGGCTGAAAATGTTATGAATAATTGTAAACATAAACATGAAATTGTGTACACACATTTAAAACGTTTAAAAATGTATATCGAATTGCAAGCGGGAAATTTAAAATATTGTAAAAGGATGGTTAGAGTTGATACTCCCCATTTTGGTTAATTATTTATTTATTATTATTTTATTTACACATTTGATATTGTGATGGCAAATTTAAATAAATTTTGGTTTTTCAAACTTTAAATGAAATTCTTTGTTTATTAGTTTATTTATAGAAAAAACAATGCGGACATTTTTTATCGATATGACCATGGTTTAAGGGTCTTTAGAATAATATGGTCGACTATAATTTGTTAATATATAATGTTTGTCGATTGAAATATACAAATGTATTACTGGATAATTATGATTGTCCTTTCCGTAAAGTCTCAGATGACGATGAATATTGTCAAAGTGTTAATGCTTATCCATTCTAATTAACCAATGTCTTACATTTGTGTTTTTGAATCTCAACTATACGCTAATAGCTGTTAAACTCTGTCAATCGCAACTAAACGCATAATTCTTATAAGAATTATAGATTCTTAAAAGCATTATAGATTCTTATACGCAGTATAGGTCGAATGGAGTGGCTTACTATCATCAAGTTTACTCAACCCATCATTACCTCTACACGATGCTACCGGCAACTCGATCACGATTGTCATTGTGATGAATGGATTGCCTTACTATCATCAAGTTTACTAAGCTCATCTTTACCTTTGCTCGATCACGATTGTCAGTATTGACGTGTGATAGACTCAAAAAAGATGTTGATGTTGATTCACAGCACAATAATTGATTAAATGTGCTAGTTTAAATGAATAAATAAGCATATAAATTATATTTACAATTTATTTAATGAATTGAAATAGTATATAATTTGCTGCATATTCTTATTGTATTTCTATATAATAGCAAAGTTGTATACAAGTAATAGTAAAGTAGTAAAAGTAGTACATACGTACTTTTAAAACTACAAAACTTAGTCTATAAGTATCTAACATAAAATTTGATTAAAGTCATAGTCAGTTCTATTTTAAAAATTGAATGCAAAAATCTAAGTAAAGGATATGATCAGTCAGTCCTACATATCTGATGATTTTTTTTTGTATTGAATTTTCGATAATTAAGTATTTTCTATTTTTGTGGCCTGGCAAGATATATCCCTATTACATCGAACTTACTAAATCACTGTTGCATCATATCATCAATAAGAATATGCTTCATTTTATTAATTATTTATAACAAAATTATATTAGGTATCTGTATCTTTTAAAGTTACTAAATATCATACAATTTGAACAAGTAAATATTATCTTATAATCTAATAAATATTTAATGTTAAGAGTATTTACATTTTATTTAATTTGTTTTTAAACGTATTTTTTTTTTTTTAATAATTAATAACTGATTATTTATCTATATATAAAATTGCGTAAATGTTACGCAATTATATTATTAAAAATTTCAATATAATTTTATATTAAATGATTAAAATTTAATTTTTTTAAAAAAAACTTTGATTGATAACTGATGTTAATCTAAGATAGTATTAATTTAGCAGCATTTCTCGTTTACATTCTTACAGTCCTCTATTTTTAACCATAGGCATATTGACAATCCAAACTTTTAACGTCCCAGTAATTCCATGTAATTTGATGATTACGTTATTTATAGCAAAACGGGCATGTTAAGTAACTTCAGATTCCTAATGATGAATAAGCACGTGCTTACCTGAGACGTATATGAGGCAGTGATTATCATCCTCATTTTTATGTATGACAACAGTGATTTCAAAGTTGTTTAAATTTCAACTGTTATTAGTACTATCTTCGATAAACATGAATATATAGGCAGTATTATATTAATGTTAACTTAAAACTTATACTACTAAATTGACTGTTATATTATATTAAATTATCAATAATCAATAATCATAAAATACTACATAATATAATATGTAACAATTCAAACATCAAGCATGTATTGGTATCGTCGAACAAACAATTATGAAACTATAATTAGCACAAGGTTTATTTAATGCAGTTTTATACTTTACTTCAAAACAGTTTAACTTAATATTATCGGGTCTAATCAATAATCTATACTTAATTATAACATAAGAATCATAGAATGCATTTGGCTAAATATTGGTGTAGGCAACAGAATTATGTGACGAATAGAGTGGACGACTATCATCAAGGATAGTCAACCCATCTTTACCATCACGCTGTGTCACTTGGGTAACTCGATCATGACATTTGTTAGTAATGGCGTGTAATCGAGACTAAAAAGATGATGTTAATGTTGTATTAGATAAATACTACACAAGAGAGGTGTATAAACCACAACATGAAATGTCAACTAAAATGACTAATAATTGAATACAAGAATTGATAATAGAATATACGTATTCATCGATTCATTTTCAAAAGAAAAGAGTCAAAATATAGGATGCGACAAAAACCATTCAACACATACATTCCAATATTTATTTTCCATTAATAGAAAATCGTGAGTGCCTCCATTCACTTAAATAATTTGTTACTAATTAATTATTAAATGGTTCAAAATATAATTAGTATGAGTAAAATTATTTAAGACGCTAAACTACCAATCTTTGAATCAACTACATACTACTATATTTAGCGTGTTAAAGAAAGTGTGTTAGAAAAGGTGTCAACTCATCTTAATCTGTACATTACATGGCTGCATATACTGGCACTACGATATTACTTTACCCCGTTTCTAATATGCAACTTTTACGCATCAAGGACGCATATTGTGGCATTAAGATGTTAATTTGCAAGTAATATTCAAGTCGGAACTCATATAAATATGACATATTTTTTCATTCGGTCAACAAATACGATATAGGCACCAATTTTTGTAGCCTCTAATACACGCCGTTAGACATATCGATTGATGATAGTCGACTATTCCATTCGTCATCAAAGTAAGATGATTTAAATTGTGACAGAATATAGGTGATAAACAGACATTTTTGAGACTAGTGAAGTTTAAAATTTCATGTATACTGCAATATATTGATCCTATTAAATATTATGTTTTCAGAAAGTAGAAAGTGTGTTCTAAATCCATTATAATCAATAAATTAGTTGTTAATCTGTACTTTATCGTTATTACATCGGTTTTAACTAATTGACGTAAATACAATTAGAAAAAAAAAATCATAAGCAAAATAAATTGCAGAAGTCACTTCAAGTGTTAAATTTGATAGATTTTCCTATGAAAATCATTCTTTATTTCACTTCAACTGTTAAATTTGATAGATTTTCATATTATGAAAATCATCCTTTATTTTACTGCATTGTATAATTATTAGTATTATTACACTAGTGCGTGCATATCTCACAAAAATATTCTTAATGTTTTTAAACTATTATATAAACTATCAGTTTTACAACTTATAAAATTTAAAAACATCACAAACTATATTTTATTGTTCCTTCGTTTATATTTGTCTATTATTATATGTTTGATAGAAGTACTAACTGAAAATTTTCACAAATAGATGTTAAATATACGCTTAAACAAATTATTATCGTAAACATTTTTCATCTGAACAAATTACATAAGATTGACCACCATAACTTGTTTGATGTTGATAATATGGTATACGACCCATAGTTGAATAAGCTGTTCTAATTTGTGCTAAATTTTGTTGCGATTGATGATGTGCTGCAGTCGCCGCTGCAACTGATGCTGCGGTTACTGATGCCGCCGATGCAGACATACCTTTATGTGGCAATGTTGCATAATTTTGTTGATATTGTGGTGGTGGTATTGCATAAATTGCAGATGGTGGTCCACTTTTATATCCTAGTTGCATACTACCATTTGTGCCATTAACAACGCCACCACCACTACCTTTAACTCCACTACTACTAATATAATTGCCACCATTGCTACTGGTAATATAACCAACACCGCCACCACCACCACCACCACCAGCACCACCACCACCGATACTACCATAACCTCCGCCAACACTGCCATAAACACCACCACCACCACCATTACTTATAACACCACCAGCACCACCAGATCCAAAACCACCACCACCACCACCAATACTTCCGCCACCATTTGCTAATTGCATTGGATGTACACCCAATGCCATTTGTTGTTGAATTTGTTGTTGCAATTGTTGTTCATTCCTATATGAATTATTACTCATACGTAAGCGTACAATACAAATAATAATTATTAAAATTAATATAAATGCAACAACACCACAAACAATGCCAATTATTAATGTATCATCATTATTTCGTATATTTTGTTTCATTAAAGGCGGTTTTGTTTTAAGTTTTATTGATGGTGTTTGAGTTGGTGCTACACTCCATATAATATCCGGTTCAGACATAGAAATCGTTGCTATTGTTGATGTAACAACATCATTTGATGGTGTTGTTGATCTTGTTATAATATTATTTGTTAATATTATAGATGATGAGCCAGTACCATCAATGCCACCATCACCATCACCACCAGTGCTACCACCAGTACCAATTCCATGCATTAATGAATTATTCTTTTTTATTTGATTACATGTTAATTCATCATCACCAATTTCTAGCAATAGTCGACCATTTAAATAATCGGGTGTCGAACATTTTAAATGGGTCATATGTGATGTGGGTAACCAACGTCTAAGAGTACGTACATTACAATCACAATGTATTGGATTTGATTCCAAACCATTTAATTGTAAACTATTACGACGATCCTCTAATGATGTTAATAATTGTGGACTTAAAACTGTGATTTGTGAACCACCAATGTCTAACATTAAATTCGATGATCTCGGTACTGGAAATAGTAATGTTGGTGGTAATGATTGTAATGATGTATTTGAAAATTTTATATTTAAATTAGCATTCTTTAGACCGGCTAATGTTCCCGACGAGATTGTGTGTAAGCGTTCACCATGTAATCCCAATTCTCTTAAACGTGGATGTTTTGCTGGTTGTATTTGTTCACTACCAATTATTGAATCTTTTACCTCAACATTTAAAATTTCCAAACCGGGTAATTGTTCAATGATACCTTGTAAATCTAAATAACCTAATGTTGGATAATTAAATGCTTGTAATTCATTTAAATTGGTTAAATTTTTAAATGCATTTTTTTCAATTCGATTGACATTGTACAAATTTGAAATTGTCAATGACATTAACATTTCTAAATTATTAAAATCACCTTGTAATATTGTCTCAAATGAATTATTTGATAAATTTAATGTTTTTAATGTTTGCAAATTTTTCGATGACCATATTTTTGATAATAATTGTAAATTATCAAACATATTATTTGATAAATCAAATGTTTCTAGGAGTGTGGCACGTTGAAAGGCATTTTCATTAATTTCACGAATATTATTTTGTGATAAATTTAATATTTGTAAAAATGGTGTTTCTAATATTGGCAATGACATTATTCCAGTACCAGCTAAATTTAAATACCGTACAGTTTTCGGTTCACTTAATATACTATTCAATGTTTCCGGTGATAATGGATTATATGATAAATCTAATGTTTTTATATTAACCATTGTATTATCTTCAGATGGTATCTCTTTAATATTATTTCCACTTAAATCGACGGATGTCACAAAGAAATATTGACGTGCCAATGACTTTAATGGTGCCATTTGAAAATTATTTCTTGCTAATTTTATATTTTCTAACATTTGTAATTTTGTACGTTCAAATATTGTATCGGGTAATTCTGTTAAATTATTATCATTTAAATTTAATAACTCTAATCTTATTAAACCCTCAAATGTCCGTTCACCTAAACGTTCCAAATTATTATAACTTAAATCGATTATTTGTAATTGTGTTGAATTATGAAAGGACATTTCACTAATTGTATCCAATTGATTATGTGATATATTTAATTGTCTTAATCGTGGCAAACGTGCAAAATCCAATTCGTCAACTTGTTTCAATTGATTTTCAGATAAATCAATAAATTCAAGATATTGTAGTGCAACAATTAATTCGGATGGGAAAAAATTTAATTTATTATTTGATAACCAAATTTTTCGCATACGTGGATGTATTCTAAATGATGATGGAAATAAATAACTTATTTTATTATGTGATAAATCTAATTCCTCAAGACCACTACCGGTATTGAAAATTTCACCCTTAAATGCATTCAATTGATTACCCTTTAGATTTAAACGTTTTATATTCATTAAATTAACAAATGTTGATGGTTTCATTAATGTTATTTGATTAAATGATAAATCGATTATTGTTATGTTACGTAAATTTTTAAATGATGCCTCATTAATTTCTTGTAAGAAATTATTATTTAAAAATATAATTTCAATATTGCCAGAATTGATAAATAATTCGTGTGTCAATAATTTCATGCCAATTCTTGATAAATCAATTGTTTTCAATTTTTCTAATGATTGGAAAATTGTTGGCGGTAACGGTGACATATGTATATTTTCACTACAATTTAAATAAATTAAATTTGTTAATTTTGTAAATGCATTTCTTGGTAAATCAACGATATTATTATCACTTAAATCTAATATTTTTAATGTATTCAATTCAATTGGTATTACTCCTAAACCAGTTATTTTATTTTGTGATAATTTCAATTCAATTAATGATGTCTCTAGACCGGTAAATATATCTGCATTTATTGTTGCCAATGAATTACCAGATAAATCTAAAAATTTTAAATTTTTAAACATTTCAAAACTATCGGCTGGTAATTCACGAATAACATTTCTTGACAAAGACATATAATTAATTTCTGTTGGTTCAATTGAACCTAAAATATCTGATGATAATGCAGCAATACGATTAAAATCTAAATATAAATTCGATAAATGTGGTAGACGACCAAGTGCACTGCCTGGTATCAATAAAATATTATTATCTCTTATTATTAATGTTTGTAATGCATCTAATCCTTCTAGCGCATCGTCTTCAATCTGTAATATTTTTTGAAATTATTATATATTAATAAGTTGACAAATTAATAAAATTTATTAAAATTTTTAAATATTTAGAACGTACCGTTCGTAATGAATTTAAACTTAAATCCAAATACTTAAGTGATTTTAAATCGCGAAATGTTCCTGGTGAAATTGACGTTAGACTATTTCGACTAATATCTAAAACCAAAAGATTACGTACGACTGCCATTTGTATGGCATCAATTTTTTGTATCATATTTGATGATACATTTAAAATTTTTAAATCACCTAATTCTTGTAGTGATATTGTTGGAAAATTTGTAATAAAATTTTCTGATAAATCTAATTTTTGTAATGTATTGCCACCCTACACAGAAATACACAAAGATGATAATTTTTAATTGCAATATAAAAATAGATCAGTTGCATAGATTTAATTTGTATAGCTTTTGAATTACAAAATTACCTGAAATACATCACTATTCATTCTTGTTAATTTATTGCCAGACAAGACTAATTCTTTTAATTGAGTCATTCCCAAAAATGTGCCGCCATCAATTATGCCAATTCTGTTGTGACTTAAATCAATTAATTCAAGGGTGTTTTGTGCAGAAAATGATTCAGTTTTTAGATGTGCTAGAAATAGGTTAATAATTTAAGTATAATATAATAGTAATAAATATTGAATAACAGAAAAATTATACTAGGTTGAATATGTGAATATATGAATAATCATAGAACTACAAATTTTAAATGAATCAAACTGAAGTCGAAGGTTGATTTCCTGATATTTGATACACTTGATAGGTTTTGATATTTGGTCTTTGAATTTCTATCCTTTATGCTGTATATCAAAGCGTTACAGTTCTAAATGTCATCAATATGAATTTACCTCGAAATGTATTTGCAAATAATGTTTTTTTTCCGTGAAGTCATAGGTGGTATATGGACATCTCATATTATAAACACTCCACAACAGACAGATTTCCATGGTACTGTTGATATTAATATCATTTAATCGGCGCATTTAACTTCACTAATGAACTTAGATCTCTATAAATTCAATTCAAATTTGATGACTAGATAGCTAAAGCACCATGCTTGTCAATTACATTCATAACTGGTGTGGCTGAGATCACTTAATTTGTAGTAGTAAAATAAAAATTAATCAAAGAGTTATATACAACTTCATCATATTCTGTTTCAGATAAATCCTATGTTTTAATTAATAATAATTCAGGTGGGCGCTTCAATATATGTATCAATTGAATTGCCAAAAATCGCAGAATGAAGTTGCCCTCATCAGCATGATTTATTTTTTTTTAAATATTTAAGATGTTCACTATTATGTTGAATCTGTGTACTTCTTGCATGAAGACTTAAAGTTTCTCTAAATTCACTTATGTACAGAGTTAAAAATCGACAATGAAAGACACAATATGAATTTTGTTGGTTATTATATTATCTACGATCTATTGTTTTCAATTGAATTTTGAAATAGGGATATATTCACTACTAGTTGCATATTAATTGTAACGATTTAGTATAAATAATAGTTACCTATGTTATTATGTGTTAATGATAGTGTTTTCAAAGAATTTGGTCCATTTAATGACATCGATGGTACATCACTGAAGCTGTTTCGATTCAAATAGAGTTCCTGTAACAGAATAAATATTGAAAGTAAATTAGAGATAAGTATAGGGTACAAAGCGTGAGAAATTTTGTGAATAATATGATTCGTTATTCGTAGACCGAAGAACTCGTCTATATTATCGTATTTATAGTATATTAGCAATATTATATACATCGTAATGAAAACGGCAATCCTCAAGACGTTCTTTCATATACATTCTCACTTTATCTGTGTTCTTTATCATTTGTGATATTGGTATGCACACTCTCAGTCTTCATCACCAAATTACTTTATCAATAATCAAAGAATCTGTCCACATGACCAGAACTAGTAAATCGACATAATATTCAACTTGCGATCGTCTTCACGATCATATACATGACTTAAACTTCTAGTTAATAGTAAGTAGATTGTCCGTGACATAACGTTAAGAAATGCATATTTGTCGCGGTTTGTGTGTTTCTAGGATAATATGGTCTCCTAGATCCCTAAATAGTAATAGTCTAGACTAATATCGTTGCCAATTCGATATTATTTATTATGGTAGTAGTATAATATGAGTTCACTTTGGGGTTAACAATTCTGAAGGTATACTACTTCCTCCGGATTTCCGTGTAAGAAATAGCAACAGTTATGTTAATTCAAAGCAATTAATAAATAAGAAGCTATCATAACAAAACAATGCTATATTTTAGAAAGGAACAGTGTGATTTCTTTAATTAAAATTTTTCACGCTTTTTACTTTTAAATAAACAAACGTCTTTAATTTATTTAAAAAAAATACCAATCGGCATTTATGCATACAGACACTTGATATTGTTAAATCTGTTTAACATTGGATTTTATTTATGTAAATAAAATTATATGTTATTTATTTCTTATGGTATTGAATTTAAATAATTTGAAATGAAGATGACATACACTATAATTAATTGTGCTAAAGTGTAGATTATAGTAGAAAAACCACAAAATAATATTTGAATTAAAAAAAAAAAATTAAAATTTAATTTAATTTAATTTTAATATTACAACCAACTCACTTTTTGGATGATCGTGATCAAGACTTAACTTGGAAGGTAGAGTGGGATATTGATCCGAGTACGAAATTCACTGATCACAAATTTTATTGAGTTTTCATTCTCTCATTTTGATATTAAATCAGGGTCAATTAATCATAAGTGTTCATAGATAAATTGATAGCATCTTAATATATGTTGTAGTTTTTCATATGATATATTCCATAGTGTATTAGTTTAAGAGATCAATTGACTATTTTGCACATAGTTCACTTATAATGACATTACAGTTGACAAAACTGATAATGAAATCATCTTTTGAGATGGATAAAGAGTTGTAGCCAAATTATTCCTGAAGCTATTGCTTAACCTATATTTAAACTTTTCGCGTTATCACCGGAAATAATATATGATTATATAATAGAATATATCAATTATGGCATATGGTCTTTGCTTTAATGTCTTATTTTTGTAGATTTGGTGTATAAATATTTTACAGACATGTTTGTCGCTTTATTTTTACATATACCACCGAGTTATACAAATATTTAATCGACATTTAATGTTACACATGTATTTGAAATGGCAAATTAACGTCGTAATGACACCCTATGCTATGTTAATAAGATGATGATCGAGTGTTTGGTTACATATTGTTTTTTGGTAAACATATAAGTCCAGTAATAATTGACGTATAATGTAGTTTTGTAGCGTATGTAAAGTATTGTTTTAAAAAACAAATTACATCAAATTTTTTTTTAAAATATATTTATTTAATTCATTATAAAATATTTCGCGAATTTTATAGTTTTCTTCACAAAACTTTCGAATATCTAGGTTTCTAATAACTAAGTATTTATTGATATAAAGAATTTACCTGTAAATTATCACATCCAATGAAAATACCTTCCTCAATAAGACGTATCTTATTTTCAGATAAATCAAGAATTTTTAAATTTTTTAATCTATGAAATTCACCAGTAGAAAATATTGGATTTAAAGTATCACCCAATAGATTATCAGTTAATCTTAATATGGTCAATGAATTCTATATAAAATATAAGGAAAATAATAACTCAAATTAAGAGAAGTTAAATTTATTGGTATGTAGAAAATTTACCTGAATACCACCAAATACTTGATCCGATAGACGTCTTATTGAATTATGTGAAAAATCAAGATTTTTAATCGGAAGATTTAATGTGGCAAATACCTATATATGGGGATATTAAATAATTTATTCCATAATTCTAATATATTAAATATATATAATATTTAAATTTTATTTATTATAATAATAATACTAATTTACCTGTGTTGGCAATATTTGTTGCCCACTATACATTTGTGAATATGATATAATTGGAGCACCTTGGGGTAATGGCGGTGATTCACCTTGAAATACAACATGATCACAATTCATTGCAATTGCACCAATATGATGTTTTATACCCAATATTTCTACATTACATCTTTATAAAATAAGGTTAATATTATAAATTTATTGACGATTAAATTATTATAATTTATATTTTACATATTAATATGTACATATATTATTATTTCTTAAAATTACATATATATGTATACATATATATGTATTTATAAATGCACTTCTTCTACTTCAACTCAACTTACTTGCAAGGTAATCGAAGTGCAGAACTTATTTCGGGACATGGTCTCCATGCATTTAATTTTGCTATTAATAATATGATATTTAAGATGTGAATTATGTTGATCATTTTTCTGAAATATACATACAAATATATGTGAAATTAGATTATATATGCACATACATTATCTATGATCTTTTTTATTTTGGTATGATAAATAGAGCTTAAAAATTTAATTATGAGCACCTATTTTATTATTTTATATAACATGCAATTTTAATCAAGTGTAATTTATGAAATGAATCACAAACAAATCTATATATGATATTGTTTCTTTTAAATATTGGCCACATGCATTTTTTTTTTTAAATTACACGAAACATGATACCCTTTAGTGAAGAATGCAAAAAAAAAAACAAACATGTTAACTCAAAATTTTTAAAAGCAACAGTTATTTAACTTTCACATAGTCAATTTGAGCGTGAAATCAATCTTCTGAATACCCATATATGGAACTTTAACGTCACGACTGAAGTTAAGACGTATATATTGACGAATTTGTGCATATGATAATATATGAAATTAAACCACATGAGAAGCACGTATATATTTACGAACTAGCATTGTTAAAGCGTTACGTCAAAATTTCAAATCTATAATAGTGCTAATCTATTGGAAACGGCAAATTAGCACTGTAATGCTGCATTATGCACAAATGCAGTGTATATGGTCAATATTATGTGAATGATGTGCATATCATTGTATGATTTCTTCATGTTTTCGTCTTTAAAATTTTATATTTTTCAATCAGTAATAATTTTTCGATTAGTAGATTTATAATAATTTTTTTTGAAGAGACAAAAACAATGAAAAATATTTCTAAAATTTGGTGACCATTAGAAAGTTGTTTTAACTTTAAGAATTGAAGGCACTTGAATATGTGTAACACATTGAAAAATTAATTATGTTAATAAACAAATTCAGGTTTTTATTAGGAAATTAAAATATATATTAATTTATGAAGAATGTATAAAAATTGCAATGTGTATTTTGTCAAATAAAATAACTGTGAGATATGTGGTGATCATCATTATCGAATATCACTATATGCATCTATTTAAGTTTCAGTGTCAAGAATATGGATACATTGTTGATATGAATAAAACAGAAAATGACAAAGGATATCCAATAAATCGAATTCATCAAAGTGAAACCAGTTATCTTGTATATTAATTAATGTCTTAATCAAATTCTTAAATTTTATGTTGTTAATATTTTAAGCCATTATTTTATCAATGGTACTTATAAATTGACATATTTTAGATTAATGTAATAAGGTAATATGTTTTCCTGGGTTTTTAGAAAAAGAGCCTTTCTAAACATTTTCGCATTCAAAAGTCCATATAAAATCCGTTCTGTTTCTTAATTAATTCTTGCAATATTATCTATAAAAATACCATAATTATTAAACTCTGAAAGACTGTTGTTATGTACTAAGATGAACTTATTAGTTTTTAACAAAGACATACACCATATGCTTTAGTTTATACTCAAAATATATTTAAATTGTTTTGATAAGAAATGTTCAGTTTTCTTATATAGGCAAATTTTACGGGATTTTATGATAATATTAGGATTCTGTATAAATGTTCAAGATTTGAATGTAAGTAATTATACATTCAATCTTAGTTTGTGACATTTCTTATAGGAATTTAAAAAATAAAAATATCAAACCAGGATAATAATATTGATGGTTAATTTTCTATAAATTTTGATAAGTAAATTCAAATTTGAACATATAATAGCATCGAATCCAAGATGAACAATGAACATAGTAGTTTATAATTGAATATAGTTTATAACTGGACAAAGTAGATATGAGAATAGATCGGAAAAAGGGATTTATAGGAAGGTGAATAGAAATTCTAATCACAGCACATCACACTGAAAATATCAACGGGTAAAGAGTTGTTAATGAGAGTTCAAATTAAAATAACCACATTATTTTTCCTAACATTTATATCAATCAGTTAACAATTAAATCGAGTAACATCTTTGATATTCAACTGTTACTACATACTATATCTGACCGTGTGATTCTACATTTATGTAAAAATAAAATGTTTTTTGTATCAAACCATTTATGATACGCTCATTGAAAAACATCAACATCATCAAAAATTTTACTACAATTTATTCAAGTAGACTGAATATCCCGCACAATATTAGATATAATGCGAGAACTCATGTACAAAGATGTATATGTTATGTTGAAGCGAAATATTAAGAAGCATGAGCCGGTGCATGATGAAAGAATTGAAAATTAAGCCAAAGTCATTCAATATCATTAATTTAATTTATGCAACACCTATAAAATACTGGGACATACATTACACTATATACGAGTATTATATAATGATCATCGACAAGGTCTATCATAATCTTGAAAATATCTTACAATCAATAATATTAATTACTTTGCTAAAGTAAAGTAAAAAAATATGCAGTACGTGGACAGATTAACGGATTACATTGCTTGAGGCAAAATAATTATATACGTCAACATTATACTATACGGCTAATAATATGTATAATTCATTCACCTTAGTTTATTTATTGTTTGATTTTGCTTTATTCATCTTCTCTAATGTATAATATAACTACATGTAAATTAAAGTTAGGTGTAATCAATGCGTACAATTAAGTAAATAAAAAAAAACTACGTACTCGTCGATAATATACTTAAATTACATATGTGCGAGAAATTCAATTCAAGAAATCTCTAATAGATTTTACAATTAAAGAATGCATAATGTTTTGAAATTAGCAAATTTAAATTGATTGATTGATTGTATACAAATTTGTTTGGCATTCTTTTAATTTAGCATATAGAGGTGATTAACCTTACTGTCGTAGTGCTGGGCGGTAACGATTTATACCTAGGTACGTATTCCATTAAAGTCAAATCAATTTTTTGAACATTTCTCAAGGGATCTAACTGTCAGCATTTGTGTAGCATTATAAAGTTATTTGGCTGAAGTGTTGAATATCCCCCCCTCCTTGCACCGACACTATACGTTTCAAACGAATACTATCATCAATGTTTTGTAAAATACCTCTATTCCACGCCAGGTGGCTCTAAAGAGATTTTATAGATCTTCCGAAAAGCAGTCATAGTTCCCAAAGTATAGCAGAATGCTGATGAAAAAATTAAAAAAAAAAATCATAACTGATCCCAGGAAAATTGTGCTCCATCGCGGCTGCCTCAATGCCTCCACGACTTCAACGTCCCTATGCCCCACCTCTGCACCTCTATGCCCCCCTCAACGCCTCTATTCCCCTTAATTTTTAGGACTCATACATTAAATCTTCTGGCGACAGTTGTAAAACATTGTGCATCTTTCAATTTCGCCCAATCGGTTTATAAGAAAAATGTTCAGAATATTTATTCTGTTTTAGCCACTTGACAGTCTCTGTATGTGGTAAAGTACATCTCTCGATTTGTTAGACTCAGGTAAAATATTGAAATGAATGAATCTGTGAACAGTTTTTTAAAAATTGCTCATAACAATTGTTAACCAGTTATTTAAAGTCAAGCAACAGCATAGATAATGGTGTCTGATATTCTATCGATTATTCGAAATTTCTTAAATACCCGTACCACATGTGCTAAATTCTTCAATTTAGTACATCATACTAACATTCTGTGTTACAAATCGTTTAAGTTTCGTCATCGTATTATGTTACCAATCAAAACCGTCTTGCTGAGAAATACAACTCACCGGAACATTAGGTCTTAGACCGTCAAAGTACTATATTTGTAACATTTTTAATACACCTTTCATTAGGTCTTAGACCGTCAAAGTACTACATTTGTAACATTTTTAATACACCTTTCAGTGTTATACAAATTTATATAAATGTCATATCGACATGGATCATATATCTTATTGCATAATATTTTGATTAATGGTGTATACATTTTTCAACAATTTCATTTGAATATTCAAAATATTTTAATAATTTGGTATTTATTTATATATAAATAAGTCGTGCATGTGTAATATTAACAAATTAAATTGTTGTGAATGGTAAATTGAATATGAAAAATAATCTCATGTTTCTTGTTATGAAACCAAAAATTTAATGCATGTGTTTAAAATTTCTTCAAAAGATCGTTTCCTATGAAGTGATAATGACTACATCATGGTATTTTTTTATTTTATAATTTTTAAATAAATGATTTATTTCATGTGACTAAAATTTATTTTTTCATAAATGCATTTAACTAGTCAATGAACTTTATTAATAACCAATTTATAGAATTACATAGTTGTAAATAAATCCTGTGGATTATTTGATCCTTGTCCTACATTGCAAATTTCACAAAGTTTCGATGTAAGCTAGATACACTTACATAAGTATTTTGAGTTGATAAAAATCCGTAACTATTATAAGATTACATGATAGTGAAATCTGTCCAGATATCTTGGATTTGAAATTCTTTTGTCCTTGATATGTGTATGATGATGCTATATATTGATAACATTTTAAGAACGTAATTGTTAATTATTCTAATATTACCATATCGAATGATAAGTAATAAAATGAAATATCTATGCTAATTACAAAATACGTTAAAATTCTTAGCACATAATGTAAACTACTCGGAATTAAATATCAATTATAATTATACTTATACTATTATTACATATATTTAAAATTCAAACAATTAATAAAAAGTTAAAATAATAATTAATAATAATAAACTCCTCACCAAGGTAAGTGATTAATTAATTAAATAATATAAGTTAATGTCATCTCACACAGATTTTATTAACTATTATTAATTTAATACATAATTTATTGAAGATATTTATTTAAATTTTGTTCTTCACTTATTATATGTAATGTCTGCTGACTACTCTATAATTATATTATCTTCATTTTTTTTTTTTTGTATATCAACTCAATTTATGGTAAATAATATTAATTTATAATCATAATCATAATTTAAATAAACACATTTTCAATATTTTATGAATCTATATGCGAACTTTCAATACATACGCCATACAAGTAAATATAGTTAATGGTCGACCATGATCTTATCCATCTATAGGCAATTTTTATTAGATTGTCTTGAGTATATTACTTGTTTTATTACACTATACTGGAATAAATTTATAGAATTAATTATATAAATATTCGTAATTTTTTAGATAATATTTATTAATTTATCTGCCAATATGGTGATTATGATGTGTGGTTGTGAACAAAAATATAATCATATATCAAGTTTTATCGCACCAACAAGCTATATAACCTTGAGTTTACACTCCACTCTACCTAAATATTAAAATCTTCTAGCTAACCAAATACATGTTTCACATAAAATATCAAACATTAGTGATTTAAATAATTTTTCGGAAAGTAACAACTTCCTGATGGTGCATCACTTCTAGCTAAATTTATGGAATTTATACATTGCACAATATTTAATATTTATTGCGATTAGTTCTCTGGCATTTCTGATGAATGGAAAGTGATTTGTTTTATCACCAAAACTTCACGAATTGTAAATTTTATTTATTTAATTTTATCTAAATATTAATTTATGAATTCTGGTGTAATAAAATTACTTACTATTGTCTTTGTAAATATTAATCTAGTAGATTGTAATATATAACGTCATAGCGTTACTAAATAGAATTCTATCTTAATTTTATTTAGTATCTTTATTTCATACATATTTAAGCAATTCTGATACTTTA
>JANSTX010033421.1:0-13844 GCA_027564355.1 Penthetria funebris | reverse complement strand
AGCGAAAATTCTAGGTACGAGATATCAACTATTTTGGAATTCTATTTAATGAATACTTATATATTATGTTGTGATCCCTTAAACAATTTCCAGGGCCTCCAATAATTGGCAACCAATTATACGTTCCTCTTGTTAATTTTGTAAATAAAGCCACTTGTATACACAGTGTCGAAAGCCTTTATACAACAATTAAGCAATAATATAGCAATAACTAATTGTCGTTTGTAAATCAACGGTATGATCATGTGAACTTGATGATTAGTGCATATATGGTCAGTAGAATATCCACTTTGGAAATATATTTGTGAAGCAGAGAAAAGATTTTGTTTATACACTTTGACAGTGTCGAGAGTAGTGTGAAGAGCAGTGAAATCTAATTGTAACAGATAGACATGCTATGGAGGCTATTTCCAGCTTTATGTACTCGTATTGGCATTACCATTGCAAATTCTCAGGATTTTGCATATGGTTATGTGTTTGAATTAAATATTGCACATCAATCTGGGTATTTCATCAATTTATTATTGCAGAATTTATGTAAATGACTTTATATGTCGTTGCTAAATATATTAATGGATACTGTCAGAAAATAATTCCTAAAGGAGTTCGCATAGCACATACGTAAATTAATCGAATACTAATCTAAGGAATATATGTAGTCTGTTGGTCATTAATATTTTCATTTGACAATTGTATATATTTTAAAGTATGACATTTTGTGTAATAACTTAACCGGCCGTAGCGTCCCTAAGGAGGTCCGTGACAATGAGTAAGAGTGTTGCCGTCTCTTTATTCGAAAGGATATTATGTCGATTAAATGATTCTGTTACCATCAATAACTCCAATGAAAGACTATGTGAATTGATTTTTCACAAATTATTTTTTTAGTATTTCATTCATTATTTGGTACATATAATAAATTCAAACTAGGTGTAAGTGGTAAGTGGTAATTAGAGATCTACACACCAATATTAAAATAAACTGAAATACTACTGGAATTGCTTTAGTATCTCGAACTCTTCTTATATTGGACTTAATATATGCAAGACGGCTAATAAATTATTTGGTATAACATTTTTGTATTACAACAGGACCAATTGTACTGAAAATTGTACAATTGTACTGAAAATTGGTTCAGATGTATTGTATTCTGTCTGATTTTAATTATTTTTCATTAATCCTGACTATATCAGCATAATGGATGTTCGCACATAATTTAAATAACATTTTAATGTACAAGTATCTGGTTGAGGACCACCTCTATATATGTATATATATATATATATATATATATATATACAAATGTATATTCAATAAGTATGCTCTCGTAGCTTGTATTTTCACGTATATATTTCTATACTACTGATTTTATCTAAAACCATATTCAGGATATCATTAAAAGACTATTCACCATATTGTAAATTTATTCAACGAATGAACGTTATATTCCCAAAATATACCTTATCTCACGTACCATTGAGTGTTGAACTGATGTTGAAACGAAGTCTCTTGAGAGCACTTTCAATTGGACTTGGTAAAACATGGATCACGTACCATTTTGTGATTTCAATTTGATAAATTTAATGGCTTCTATACAATCTGTGTATATAATCGAATATATATATATGCCTTTTTATAAAATACAAATATAAAATATATGAATTATTTGATACAGACATATAAATAAATAAAGGCTGAATGATAAGTACCAGTGTTGTGGAAGGAAATCAATTTCTAAATATATTTGATAGAATTTCAAAATTTCGGAATCGAATGTCGAGTTCATTGCTCCAATTATGTGGTTAATGTTATTTGAAATTCTAAATTGAGAATAATATTCTCTTCAATTATCTCGATGCAGTAAAATTTGCATAATATTTTCAGAACTTACACATAAATGCTTTTATGATATATCCAGGGTGAGACCAATTCCTTGTATATTATGAAGTCATCGACCTTCCTTCTTATATTTCTTTACCTGACTGATATAATAATTTTTTTCTCTTTCTTACAGAAATATTTTTTAAAAACAAAATGCTTATAAATTTAAAATGAATTGAATTTAAAAAATCATTTATTTAGAAAAATTATAGATAACTGTTTATACTGTGTTAGTAGGTTAAGATTAAAACAATAGTTTGTAACTTTACTCTTTACCAGGAATGGTTATCGGAATCCAAATTAATTGATTTGTTGCTAACAACCATAATCTATATTCAATAAAGTTTTTAGTAGAGAGTAACTTACATAATACCATTGTATTAGTGCTGGAAGCCAAAGTGAAATGTTTTGTCAGTCTAAATCATAAGTTTCAGGTTTATAGAAATAAATATTTCACTGGAGCAAGGAAAATAAGTCGAATATAGCTAATTAAATAATTTTTTTAAGGTCTGATAAGACATCAGTGCATATTCAATTGTATTGAGTTTGGATTAAGTGTACATTTGTCTTTCGGTAAGGTTCACTATAACACAGTTGTTTATATTTAATGTGCATCTAGCATTAAATTTAGTTTCAAAATTCGTACGTATGAGACCACCTCAGTTCAGGGAACTACTAATATACGATTAATTTAATTTAGCCATAATAAAAAAATATGAGAATGAAATCTTGTCTACAATTAGAATTCACATGTCTGTAATTAGTAAAGAACTTTATGTTACTCAGTATGCAAGAGTGGTAAAATCGATACTATAAATATATTATGGCATTCAATTTGAATCCAATTTATAGTGACCATTCTTTGTTTATTGAATTATTTTTTGATACTTATGGCAATTTATGGGCTTCCTTTGTAGATATTGCAATGACTGGATTCATTACCTGATTGCATTAACTTCGAAATCAAGCATATCAGTACCGCAGGAGCGTAGATATCATCAAATTTAATACATCTATATAGAATTTATAATTTTACATTGTAAAATAACAGTTGGCATTTGTAATATGTTAGTGGGATCAATAATAACTGCATTCTAAAAGCAATAAAATAAAATTATAATATAAATATGAAATCACTGGTTAAAACGAGATTATTAGAAACCGAAAAGTCACTTGACCGCTATACCAAAATTAAAAAAAACACCCATTTACAAGTTATATAAACTTCAGTTGTTTTTTGTACTATAATAATAGACTAGTTTTCGCCCGCCACTCGAAATTCGAGTGCTATGTAATATAAAATATAAATATAAAATCAAATTATAAATAAATATTCAATTATGAAATTAGGATTTATTTGTTGAGAAATTTGTAAATCTGTTCAAGGAACATACCGTGGAATTGGTAAACCAATTTCTTGGTCAAGAAATATTATGCGATAATAGTATCACTTCAATTTCTAAAAGAGCTGTATTATATGAATCTGTTTCATCGAAGATGCGTAAGAAATCCTCGCAAAAAATATCTTTAAACTCGTTCCATAATTCTAATGCATTTGCAGGAACATTTAATGCACAAATGAAATCAAATAATTGTCATAATTTAAACGGACATTCTGTACCTGTGCGGCTTCATTTAAACAATCTTGTCATTCGTTACCATTGAATGCAATTTGTCGAGCATATGCAGCTTCAACAAGAGTAGGCTATATTGAACCGTTATAATAACGAAGATCTTGTAAAGATTTTGGACCGCGAACATGTAGCAAAAGTAGTCTCAAATGAAATTTTCCAAGTTTTTTAGAGATACTGTATACATTCCTGAAATTATCTTATCATTGAAGTTTCGTCGTCGAACCCATACTTTTATTGAATCTTTCCAAATGTAGTGGTGTGGTATATCGTATAAATAATCTCTAGCAGGTTAATCGTCGACATTGAGTTCGATAGAAATTTTGTGGATTTTTGATTTTGAATATCTTGCACTACATTGTCATCTTTGAAATAAACATTTTGTTCGTTTGGTAAATGGCAATCAAGTCTAATAATAGTATGCATTTGATAATGCATTCATACTCGAAAATGCGCCATGCTGATTCAGTGGAACCAACGTATCGACCATTATGAAAAGAATCAACTTCATTGTTTATTATGACGACCATCCACAACAGTCTTCTCATTCGTTCTAACAAAACGAACCGTCACATAATCATAACCCTTATAGACATACTTATATATATATTTCACACTCTTCACAGTCGTACATTTTACTAATTCATATAATAATGGATTAGTAATTATATCAGGAATTTCGGTCGAAACAACTTGATCAATAACATTAGTTCCAATAATTCTATCATTTTCATGTAATGTCACTAAAATGTGCATTCACCTGGTGCTAATTTATTAAAAATTTCAGACAAATTTGAATTGCATGTCATTGTCAGAAATAAAGATGGTTTACCAAATTTTTGGACATTTGCCATTGTCACTTTTTGTGTGCTAGTATGTGATTGGTTTATATTATTATGCCAACCATGTTCACCATATGGAAACAAAATTGGATAACACAACGGATCAAGTGCTGAATTTAATAAACACATATGGCGCAATTCACATGAATTTCGTGAAAAAACAATCATATTACGATCACCTGGTTGAGCACTATCTTCAGATCGGAAAATTGCTCCAACATCTGTATTTAAATCATCATTGTAATGTCTTTGATCGTTTGATCGTTCAACTGTAATACACATTCCAATATCAGTTGTATTTATTGAAGAGATATCAGACAATGTTTTAAAAGACTTCATATATGGATTTACTGCATGTAAATGATTGACTAATGCAGTCATAACAAATTTATCGCAATTATAATTTTGATTCTCAATCATTCTGTAATTAATAGCGGATTCAACATCATAAAAATATAACTGTGCATAACGGGGATACATACCATGTGACGAAACTAATCCATCAACGCGATGATACATATCGTTCTGAATTTTAAAATGAAACACACCGTCAAGCACCGATTGATTCAAATCTGCTTCTGAACTTGCCATTGCAAATGCTGAATTATACGATCTTATATTGTTAACGAAATTTTTGCATTTTTGCTTATAATTAGAATTTGTAGACTGGATACCTTCGATAAGAGATTGCAGAACTGGAGATGAAATTAAAGGTGGTAAATTAACTTTACCTTTATGAGAACATGAAGTGAATGCTTCTGAATTTCCGCTTGTAATTTCCGAAAGAAAATGAAAGGCCATATAAAATGAACAATGTAATGAAACTTCAATAAGATTATTGGAATCAACATTAATTGGATTGTTATTCAAGGTCGATTTAAAGGAATCAATTAGGATATTAGTTGTTTGGGAAGGAGTATTATTGACATCTGTAGTAGTTCCAGTAGCGATCGTGGCAAGAATCGTTTCAACATTGGGTGCAATATTCGTATTAATATCTACATCAGGATTATTTAATTGTCTCGAATGTAGCCTATTTCTACGTTGTTGTAGCAATAGTTTATACATATTATATATAAAATATATAATTTAAAATGCAAAATATGTAACTTATATGGTTAAATTACAAACTATTTGACAAATAGACGTATTCCCCCGTTTCTACAGTCGCCATTTTCCATTTAGAAATAAAAAAATTGTAATATCAAAAAGTTTCCTGCATGATTTTCATGAAAATAAATATTATAAGAGGGTTGTTTTCAATTTCACATTCATAAGTCCTATGTCTATGCGCTTACATAACATAGACAAATTTTATATACTGAAATATTATTATTTACAGGATACGAGTGAGGATACCTCCATTCAGTTATTTCATATATACAAATCAAATTATATATATGGGTAAATTATTATATATGAAAATGACTGGAAATTGTGTAAGGGATTAATTTCATCATTTTTTTGGTTGCAGAACTGTTTGCATATTATATTTTCCAATATTCTTATAGTAACAAATGTATTTTCAAATTATTACATAAAAAAAAACTATTATATAACTGATATTTTTTTTTGTTTAAATAATTCAACTTCATATATTCGTATATGTGTATTTCATTAATAATCCCTTAGGGGCGATTTCAGATTCATCACGTAGATCAATTTTGTAGAAACGATTTTGAAGAGGGTTTAATGTAATATGACACAATGGAACATAGACTCAATTGGCTGAAATTAATGTTTCAATGAAGGGTAAGTTATAAGTATAACAAATAGGCAACTTTTGAATAAAATCGAAAGTTTTGTTGTAATTTTGAAATGTATTGAATTTATTTAACGAAAATATTGAAGAAAATTTGTTCTTAATGAAAACGTATTGAATCTAACGCTGTCGTTAATATATCTATTTTAAAAATATAGTATAGTTCACCAGTCTTCACCATCACATCCTAATCAAAATCCCTTTTAAAATTACGTACATTCCGTTTTGAGAAAAACTTGAAAGCCTAAATTACATAATAATGAATTGAATTTTGAGAACCATAATATTTTAGAAATAAAAAGCTGACAATCCTAACGAATAAAATAGTCTATTTGCTAGTTTTTCAGTATTTCGTTATAGTAAAGCCATATTCAAAAATTATATGTCCAAAAGCTTTTACATTATTTTAAACATACATTGGTATTTATGTTTTAAATGAGATCTTCATCCGGTTTAAAAAATTAGTGAATCTTTGTGCCGAGTCACACGGATCATAGTACTGGAATTGTTCTATTGCTAAGCAACAAATATGGTGATTCTTCAAAACTATGCAATACCGTCAAAATTAACAAAACCTTAACAATATCAACGTGAAAAATTACATTACAATTAACATTCAGGTATTAAGTTTGCTACTATACTCAACTTAGACTGCGTTATGACAAAAGTGGAACAATGAACTACAAACAATGTCGGACATGTTAATGTCCTTAATATTACTGTTTTTGAGTTTATTTTATATATATATAATCATTGAAGTTACGAATTGTTGGATTTTCAATTAGAAGTGTTCTTAGATGCGTTAGATCACAGTTTTATATTGTATTATATAACATATATCTAAGATAAATTTGCTCAAATATAAAAATTTTAATTAATATGCATTCATAACATAATATGAATACAATTTAAATAATAATACCGTCGGAGTAATGCTTCACATAGGTTTTACAAGTATGCCAAGGTGGTTATAGAGAAATCTCAGAAAATGGCAATTATTAAATATATTTTTAAATAAACGACGGAGACGTATCTACTATCGGAAAATGCTTATATTACCATAAAAATTAATAGATATTAAATGCATTAAATCAGTCAGATGATTGATATGATACTCTGCTATAGCTGAGTCATAAATAAATACATAATTATTCAAGAAAGTAGTTCTGTGATTGTTCTCAAGTGATTATAGGTAATTAGCCTAATTGATAAACTTGCTGAAAATGTTGGTGCATTTTCTCATTTGATAGACATAGGGACCTTGCGCTAATAAAACGCATAACAAAAATTTTTAAAAGAAAGAAAAATGTATACAGTTATGCTTGCGATGGCGAATTGATAAAGGAAGTCAAAAATAAAACAAGGAATTACTTTTTGAAAAATTAATTGATTTCTGTACAGAATTGTATAAAAAGTTGGTAACGGCGTAACCGTCCGTTAGTCCGTCAGTCGTCAGTACGTCAATTCGTCCTTCTGCCTCACGATGACCTAAAAATGCAAACAAAAAACTTAATGGTATGCGAGAGGAATTTTTCTAGATTGTGATTTTTAAGTATTTGGTGTGAAACCTCGTCTTAATTGACTCTCGTTTAAATAAATTTAGTTAAAAATTCTATAACTTATATAATAGATTTAAAATTAAAATGCATCTATAGATATACGAGTATTACTATATATATATATATATATAATACATATATTGTAATGTGTATAATAATATATAAAATGTTAGGGTATATAAGCATAATAATGAAACGAAACTCATTAACACAGTGTTATGTACAATTTAATTTATTTAGTATTAAAAGGAAAAGAAAATATATATCACCCTACATTGTTACAAAATTTTCGTAACTCCTCAAATTGCGTATACGGTAACAATAACATTTTAAGCAAATATATATTTTGTAACATGACTATAGCTTGAGGGTGACAAATTGAAGTGAATGACATGGCGTGTTATAACCCTCTTTTTTCCATTTAATATATATAATACAATACAATATCAAGTATTATGTAATCTGGGTGTATATTGAATAGGAAATCGAGGGGTCGTTGACGAAAAAGTCTATTATAAAGTCGATATTTTGTTATTACATGTGAATAATATCCTTTGTATGGGAAAATTCAATTACATGTTTCATTGGTACATAACGAATTAAGTATGGAGTATATGAATAAGAATTATGCGCCATTGTGAGATATGCTCTCTAATATGCGTAATTACATTTAAAATATTATCCTGATATTACATATACCAAGTACATAAATAGGATCGTTTCAACGTATAATACAATAACAATTTCGTATATATTTTTTATAATTATAAATATAATTTATGTATACACTAAATGTTCTATAACACGATATTGATTTCTTATATTTCATGCATACACTTTTCTATATACTAATAAATACAGCCATTTGTGTAATTGAAGAGTTTTTATAAACAAAATTCAAAAGAATAATTAAATAAAATTATTTTAAATTCAAATAATGCGTAGTAACCTATTGTGAATTATTAGCAAAGATAATAGATATTATTATTCGCAACTTGTCAGGATTATGCCCAATATTCGGGTATTTCTACTTAATAACAACTAAATTTCGAGGCATTTCTATGTCGCGTACTTCTCTCTTCAGTCAAGTATTAATTTAAATGATCCTTGACTATTGACAGACATTTATATTGAGAAGAAAGATTTACTTTACATTCGAATATATTTTATTACAAATAAATATATTAAAGATCTGTAATATAAATAATGTAAGATACAGAAACAGAGAAGAGAAATCGTGAGCTCTGGTAATTGTTGCTTAATCTAATATTCCCGTGTAGTAAGGTTGAAATGCATTAAAAGCGCATTCAAGAATATATTAATACTTTGTGCAACATTAAATCAGGTACAAGGAGTAAAACATACCATGTGCAGGTGAGAAAAGAATTTATCTTATCTTTTACATAACATCAAATGACAATCAACAATTACTATAATTTGAATTTTTCATTCTTAACTATACCTTAACATTATAAATAAGATATTTTCTTTCAAGGATAAACAACAATTTTTTTATCAATGCAGGAAAACACAATATTGGGCAGTACACTCAATATTATCAGCAAATATGGAAGTAGAGTTATTCAATATTAGTATATAGGCTCTTTTTCAAAACCGTTACATAAAACCTGACTGATGTCAACCTGAAACAACATACAACATGTCCAGTACGTATTGCTAAAATATATATTGACTCAGAAATAGACCTGAAATTCCTTGTAAAATTTAATCTTCATTAAAATACCGTAAGGCAGGTAGCTTCAATAATATCGTACTCAACATTGTGTCACTATTATTAATGGAATATACTTCTAACTGATTACAAATAGAAGTTGATATTGAAATTACAAAAAAAAAAAACGCAAAAGCATTGCAAGAGAGCATGTGATAGAATTGGCATGGTATTACTCTGATGAATAGTTGTACTCTAGGTTGGCAGTCGACAACACTTTCGTCGATGATGTGAACTGAAATCTTATGCAATACTGTGACAAATTAATGAACGTAATCTCTATGGCGTCTTAGGTGCACACATATTTAGAATTTTCTGAATCTTGTGGATGATTAAATATAACTTGGAACTCTGAACTAGAATTTAATTCAAATAAAGTGGAATTAGGTTAACAAGAAATATTGCGTATAGTTCAATACTTTAATATCCATATTTTGGTCATATAAAGTAATATGGGACCGTTGAGAAAATACTAAATAAAACTTCTTAATTTATTAGCCATAGCAAGTTATTAAAGAACAAAAACTTTCGTTATCGTACCAAGAATTTTGAATTAATTTTATATTTTATTGAAACAATAAGTTGAATACATAGGAAATGAAGAAAATAAATGAACAGTCACAGAAGATTTAAAAAGAATTACTAAGAACCGAATATGTTATCAATCAATATCAATTAAAGTTATTTTCTTCTTTTTATAAATTATAAGTATTGTCACTTACGAAGTGTAGAAAGTCAATTTATTGAAAGGACACCGACATTAGTGAGATTATTAATAAATATATGCATAAAATGCTAAAAATAGTATCATCTGAAAATGCAAAAAATTAAATTAATTTCAATATGACTGTAATTATTGCAATTTTCACATTTTCTGTCAATATGATTTATAACTGCTAATATAAATCAATCAATTGCATAATACAATAATATGTAAATTTGTCCAATGACTTTCAATTAAATTGTTTTGCGAATTTGTGGTAAATGGAGTGACTATACGACTAACATTCAGAGACCTATATTTAACGTCTTGTGATACCAGTTGTAATAAGAGCTCAGAATATGTCATTTATGGCGTATGGTTGCTGTAAAAAATATGGGGTTCATATTTTACAGACTTTGTACATAAACATTTCATCAACAAATTAGGTAGTTTTGTAACACATCCACCTTACCAATTTATTCAAATCTTTTGCCAATAACTAAATGTTTCACTGAACTCATATATTTATTATAAACAATGTGGTTTGTTATTTGATATTAATTGTTAGATGTGTATTGAAAAAATGTCATTTTATCCTAATAACACTTTTAAAGTCCCATATTGCGTAAAGGTTTAAGACGATGATGAGGATATGTATTCATAGCATCCATATATTACAGATACCACTAATTAAGGAAGTAGGAATAAAGTTTAGAAATTTACGATGAACTACTTACAATTTTGCACAAAGAGTACATAAACAGTTAAAACTAAAGTTTGGGAGGAAGCAAACTACATATCATAAAATAGCTTGATCATAAAATGATTACATTCAACGACAATTATTCTTGTTGATCATATCAAATAGAATATAAACTAAACAAAATTACTTAATATTGGTAACATATAACTAGAACAAACAAACGAAAAATGTAACAACGCAAGAATGAAAAATTATGAAGGAACAAAAACAAGTATTATACAAAAATTATAAGGAAAAGAACAGGATTTTAAAATATTTCATGAATTATTAAGAAATCAATACACGACTATGCATTCATAGTTCTTAACAGAGAGATCATAAATTTATTGTAGCGATAATATATGAGATTTGGGTATATATTCTTATGTGTAGTTTATACAAATCTAATAAGTATATTCTTTATAGTTATAACATTTTTTAAATTCAAGAATAATATGTTTCCAAAAAGGTGTCAACCACATAAATTTGACACCTATTATTATAAATAAATATTAATGAAAAGGACCTTAATTTTCCCACTGAATGAAATTCTTTCATAATTCAAATAGAATTTATGAATGAGAATGTAGAAAGAAATATGATATGTTTTTGGATATTTTAAAATGAATATTGTGAAAATGATCTTTGATAAAATATTGAATGTTACAAAATTAAACAGAATATTTCGGTATGTATCATATAAATGACCACATTTTATTATTAACATCATAATTAATTCAAAATTATTCGCATTTATTTAGTTGAATTCCATCATAACATAATAACAATCATTTTACAACAAATAAAAATATTATTATTAATATGCCTCACATGAGTATCAGAATGTATCAATCACAGGTGTATATATTCAACATTAAAATGCTGTAATAGGCGGATAAATAAGATGCACCAACTATAATGGAAAGGACACATCTGTATAGTTACAATACACAATTTTTGCATGTGAGTTAATGATTTTTTGTTTTACTATATCACAATACTTTTACGGTTGCATGTGATTGTTGTTTCGTTATTTTGTTACGAACGTGGATGAGTTTTTCTTCCTTCTGGCTTATGGATTCCAAATACAAGAGGACCATTTCTGGGAAAAAGCAACTTATTTCTTTTACACTTTCAAATGCAAAGTAATATGTGACGTTAAACAGACAAAAAAAAATGACAAATTACTCTTTAAATTTCAATAAAACTACTATTAGTCTTAGACTATTAGTCATTAATTATGGAGTTATTTTTTGATTTAGCATCAAATTTTCAATAAAATCAACCTATTATATATGTCAATATCAAAAACAGAATCAGAAAACCATTTTAATTTTATATTTGCAACCCTAACCTGAAATTCAATATTTGTAAGTACATATATTTCGATGAGTGGGCCTCACAAGAATAACTTTATTGCAAACATAATAATAACATAATAATATTATTGTATAATTATAAACGTAAAATAATGAACTGAAAAATAATGTACATATTCCTGCTCGCCTGTTACACATTTGATGATTTTGAAATAATTTGTTATAGAAGTTGTTGTAAGGTGTTTTTTTTTTAAATAAAAATGGTCTATGAATTAATAATACAAGAAGCGACATATTTTTCATTAATATTGGGGTTTTGAGTTCTCAATCAAATAAAAATATTCAATATCAAACTATTTCAATCTCGTATACGGGTACATTGAATTTAACTTTATGAAATTTCTAACAGAATATCATAACCGTTAAAATGTACTCCATTTTGTTTAGCTGTATGAGATTTGTAACAGGAAATAATAACCCTGACAATAGATTTTTTATAAAAAAAAATAAAATAATTACAATGCAAATGAGGGGAAAAATGCTGTCAGTCGTACAGCATCTTACGCATTACGACTGTATCAGAAGCGCATAACTACAAAGCAGGTATAGATTTTGTTTGTAGTCTATGTATTTTACATTGAATTATATATCTTTGAGATTAAAGAAAAATCATGCGTATCTGTCTAATATGTCTACTTTGCATACTTTTGATTTTCTGTCACCTACAAAAAAAAAATGTTTTTTTAAAAGCTAGTATTAGGCGACCAGGAACTATAGTACGTTTATGCAAATTAAATTTTACCTCTAGTTTAGCTTCAGGGTTTAAAAAATGTTTTTCGTACCCTGAACCAGAATAAGTGTTACTGTGATACCACTTATGACTTCAGACAGCAAGTCAGTTTTCGAGATATTTAAATTTTTCCGTAAAAAATACATTCTAGCATTTATGTAACCCTAATTCAAATTCTATAAAGTATAGGTACAAATTAGTTTCAGAAAGCTTCGCCATTAATCAGACTAGTAATACGGCTTCCCTAAACACTAAGCACTTATGATTCCCAGACACAAATTCAATAAAGTAGGTAAAATATATCAGTTTTAGAACAAAAATCTTGGCCATTAAACAGACTATAGTAATAGTTTTCTTAAAAAGTACGTTCTAGAATTTATACAATAATAAAACAGTTTTAGAATAAAAATATAGTTTAAAATACGTTCTTACACTTATGTTTTCCTAATACAAATCCAATAAAGTAGGTTAAATAAATCAGTTTTAGAACGAACAAATAAATATCAGCGATTTGATATATTTCACACAACTTTGAATTTCAGTTTGAGGCGATTTTTGATAAAATAAAGCTAGTTCTGATAATTATGTTTATTGATACTGTAATTCAGTGTGTGTAAAATGATGCAATATTTATTGCCACTTTAGCAATTTCTGAAATGTAGTTTATTTTTGTGCACCCGAAAACTGTCTTACTTTATCTACTTTTACGATATTTGTATCAGGAAATTTTAGCCGCTAGAACATATTTTGTTTGGAAAAATCTAAATACCTAGAGAACGATTAAAGTTCTACTTTTGACATTTGAGGAGAAAGAATGCAGATTGCCATAGTGACTCTTATGAACATATAAGACGTTTTTGGTTTTAATGTGGCCAATCAAAGA
>JANSTX010033410.1:0-13846 GCA_027564355.1 Penthetria funebris | reverse complement strand
CATTAAAAATTCATGAAGCAAATAATGCTAGAGACGCATTAGCAAAAGCATTGTATAGTCGATTATTTGATCATATTCACATACTACTTTAATCACATCTTTGGCATTCACATTTATTATAGCTATTATTTATATTTAATAGGAGTCCATAAAATGAAATACTATATTCCTTTCTTAGGCAGTTAGTCAAATAATGTATGATATGATAACATATACATAAATATTCAATATATTCAAAAAATCAATATCAATGATGCGGAATAGTCAAGTTAGATGATTAAATAATTACGAGTATATCACAACAAATGTGTTTATTAATTATGATTTATGAAGAATGTCATAACACTTAATGCAATAAGAATTTTTATAATACTTATTTGATACAACTGTAATTGCATCATTTCAATACCTATATACTCCATATCGTATTCATTAATAAATTAATGTAACGAATGACTCATTTAATCAGCGTACATCTGCATTTATTTGAATCAATTTTTCTAAATCCATTCAAAATTCTTCATCATATATTTTCTAAATAAATATAAAACATCTATAATAAACTGATGTTCACCTAATCATTAAACATATGACACCGACAACATCTTTAAAGATTACAACATATAATTTGTGATCATTCTTCAATTGTTATTGCTTAGAGATGCAGATACATTGAGTATCCTAGATATTATTATCTCAAATCTCTATTAAATTCACCCAATATTAAAAGAATAGATTTTTGTAACTGATAAATTAGACAAAATTTTTAAATTCTTCAAAATACTAAACAAGATTGTTAACATTTTAATTTATTTATAATATTAAAATACAATACATTTTTCTATTCAATTTTTTTAGATTTCAAAAGGCATGTGTTCAATATGGTGTGCCAGATGTTGACCTATTTCAAACAACTGATTTATGGGATAAGAAAAATATTGCTCTTGTAACACAAACAATTTTTGCTGTTGGTCGTGCAGTAAGTCATTATTGATTGTGTTAATAAAAACAAATAAAACATATTTTTTTTTTTTTTAAATCAAAAATATTCTTCTTTGTTATAGGCTTACAGACATCCAGAATGGAGAGGACCCTATTTAGGACCACGTCCAGCTGAAGAAAATCGTCGTGACTTTTCAGATGAACAACTTAGAGCTAGTGAGGCAATTATTGGATTACAAGCAGGTACAAATCGGGGTGCAACACAATCTGGCCAAAGTTTTGGATCATCCAGAAAAATTATACTTGGAAAGTAAAATTCTCCATAATCGTATAGTTTTTAAAGAACTGCAATATTATAATAATAATTTTATTCTATTTGAATGTTAATGTGTATATTTTTATTGATTTTATGTATTACTCGTACAATTAATATTTAATTATTTTTTTTAATGAAAATTAAGGGGATTTTTACAATTTAAAGGCATATTTATAGTTTTAGTTAATTTCAAAAAATTTAAGAAAAATAATTAATTACTCAGAAATGTGCACATCTCTCTTATTAATTAAAAACGAAATGTAACTCAAAATTATAATGTAAATAACAAAAAAAAAAAATAAATTAATTAAATAAAAAATTAAAATAAAAATACAAACTCTATTTTTATATATTTATATATTTTTTCTTTTTTTAATTACAAATATTTTACACAAATCTTTTGAAAATTCTACAATTAAAATATAAATGTTTTTTATGATTTTTCTTTAAAATTTTATTTAAAGTGTGATGTTTCCATGTGATGTTTTTTTTTTTTTTTATTATGTAAATAATGGCAATTTCTAAGGCACAAATTTAAAAACAAAAATATCTAAATCGAAAAATATGATAACATTGAAAATAAATAAGTAATTTGAAGATAGTAATAATTCATATCGGATAATCGATAATTGGTAGAAAATGTAATTAAATAAAATAAATATTCCTGATAATAGCAAGTCGATATATTTTGTATATACTTGTATCATCTACAGATATTACAATATCTACACCAATTATCAGTTACAACAACTTATGACGGTTTGCACTTAATGCAAGAAATGTGTTTGACATTGTAAAAAAAAAATTATTATTATTGAAATATATACATAATTTCTGAGATTATACTGAAATTTTAAAATATGTACAACTTTGAGGAATCAAACAGATTTTGACTTAATGACATTGTCAAATATTACAGGCTACAAAGTCATGCCAGAAATATTTGTGTAAGAAAATTAAAATTATAACATTATCGGTATGTACAATTTTGTTCGAAAAAATTATGTATTTATTTCTTTTGGCACAATTGTTGTAAATTTATCAATTACGATACAGCTATTATATGTTCAATGTCTCAATCTCTCTTATCTCATATACTAAACATATAAAAATTATTCACTATGATCCAATTCAGGTAATTGTGATATTTCAGGCAGTTCATCAAATAAATCTTCATAATTTCCATTACAAGATTGAAAATCACTTGCATAGTATTCACTGGAACACGTTGAATTATTTGAAGGTGTACCACCAGGTGTAACGCTAGGTGTATTTGAATCACCGATTAAATTAATTTTAGGTACTAAAATTGGTGATGTCTGTAATGATGAGTCTGTATGATAATGATGAATGATAAAAGCCATTTCATCATCATAATTTGAATATAAATGTCTATGATTTTTTATGCAATTCCATAGTTTAACTAATTGACCGCATCTATAAACAATAACAATAAAAAAAAAAAATAAATAAATAAATTAAAAAATAAGGAATTATAATTAAACAAACAATGTTATATTATATCTATCGATAATTACCTTAAGCCTAACCGAACTAAATCATCCTTTTCTGTATAATAAATAAAATCTTCATACGAAAATTCTTCATTAAATATTATATTTCTTGAATTTTCATTTATATCATGTTTTTTAAGCCAATCACTTAATTTTGTGTCAACATTTTTATGCAATAATATATGTGAGTATCTACCACCATCAGTTGAAGATGATTTATTTGAATCGGATCTAACATTTAAACAATTTTTCTGTGACGGTGGTAATGGTTTACGATTTGCTGGTAATAATAATTGACCATCCACTTCACTTATATTACCATTAATATTATTATTATTATTTGTATTATTATTATTATTATTATTATTATTACTATTATTATTATTAATATTATTATTATGATTAAGTGTTGACGGTGGTGAAATTATTATTTTCTCATCATTAAATTTATTTAGATCATTTACATCACTATAGTAACTGTAAAATAATTAAAATAAAAAAATAAAACATTATTTTCAGATAATATAATTAATTTAATTTCACTTGTTTTAATACCTACCCTTGAGATGAAATACTTCTACTATATAAACTGGTTAAATTTGATAATTGACTTGTAAAATTTCGCAGCATATTTAAATTTAAATTTTGTTCCTCAATTGTTGATTTCAATATTGAATGATAAATTTTTTGTGAATCTAATAAATCCTGTAATAAACGAACATTTTCTACTTTTAATTCTATTATCTCATCAGATATATATTTATTTTCCGAAGATGTTTTTGGTTTAATTTTTGCTGAATTCACAGTACTAACACCAGATGTTGACATATCTTCTGTTTCTTCTTCTTCAGCATTTCCAACACGATCTTGACCAGCTAAATTTGCACCTAATTCTAGAATTACATTTGAAATTTAAGATTTAGACTATTTAGCACAAAAAAAAAAATTAAAAATTAAAAATTAAAAATAAAAACCTGGTGAAAGTACGGTAATGCCAGCTTGTACAGCACTTTTTACTAAATTATCTAAAGCAAACATCCAATGTGGTTTAATACTGTGGGATCTCAGCACACTAATGACAGCATCCTTTATTGAAATAAAAAACATATACTTGTTTATTACGATAATATTCTGATAAGATATGGAATACATATTTTTGGGGTGAATTTAATCTATATACTAATTTTTGATAAAGAAAAATCTATAATTTGTCAGTAAGTTGGGGATTCGAAGGTAATAAATTTATATTCTCTTTGTTATAAATGAATTTTACAAAATAATATTTACGTAATTCAACTAAAATCATAGAGTATGCAAATAACAAGAGTATATATTAGTCTGCATGCTACAATAGTATTTGTTTTATATGCACAAATGTTATTCGGTAGATTAAAGACAATTTATTTTCTGTTTTTATTCCAACAATTTAGTTCCTTATTTAAATTTTTATAAAGACTAATAGTTGTCACAGTAGCATTATATTGAAATTCAATAAAGAAGATAGTTATAGGCTATAGTATTTCCAAATATATAACCAAACACAAAAAAAGAATATATCACTCAAAAGCATTCTAAAGGTCACATAAAAAGTACACTGTCTATACACAAATTATAATTACATATTGCCACAATATAGCCATTTTCCATTAAAACAAAAAACGATTAAAAATTATAAATCAAAAAATTTCCATATACCTGAAATGAATAGAGAGCCAAATGTAAATGATCGATTGCAGTTGAATCAAAATCTAAATTCTTTTTCAATTGTCCCATAGCTGTTTCCAAAATTTCTTTATTTTGTTCAATAATATAACTTCTAAGTGCTCGTATCATTATTTCCAAATTATACTACATAAGTAACAAAATATGGAAAAAATTTTAAATAAATAATGAATATAAAAATTAAAAACTAAAAATTTTCAATTACTTTAGTAATAACAACTTGAACATTATGATTGTTTTCAATTTTATTCATCCAGACATCACAAATTTTGGCCTCATCATGACTTAAAACTTTCGATAGTGTTGCTCGACGCTGTGAATCCTTTTTTAACATATAGAAACCATCATTTTCACTAGCATCGCTAAGTGGTTTCGAAGCTGTTCCAGTTTCAACTTCTGGTGAAAGTAATCCACCCGATGAACATCTTCTATTTAAATTAAATGTTGAATCTGTATCACTTTCAGTTTCAATGGATGGTGAACTGGCTAAACTACTGTAATTTAAAATTATTTATATGGTAAAATAAGGTTGATGTAACACTACTAAGTAAATAAATTGAATGTTAAAAATATTAAACATATTTACAAAATGATTGATTAAAATATTATTTAAAAATTTATAAATATTATATGATAAATGGGTAGGATCAAATAAAAACACATAAATATTAACATTATTAATTTTTTAAAATACAGTTATTGGTTATTGACGATAGTGAATATATTTCATAAGTATCAAAAAAATAATAACTAAACTGTGTGCCTAATGCTACCAATATATAGTAACAATGTATTTAAATTAAATTTTTTTTGATACTTTTTAAAAAATAATAATATGTGTGATGTCCGGCATTATATCTGTGTAGTGTTGTTGCATGCAATTTAAGTTGTCATTTTTTGTTTTTCTAAAAAAAATAACTCTTAAAATATTTACCTTAAACTTATGGCACTAGGAATTTGTATAGGTGCCAAATGCATTTGAGGTGTGCTTTTTATTGGTGATGTTCTTGTTGATAAACAGCTACTACAATCACAAGAAATTATACAAAAAACAAAGAAAAAAAAGAACGATAGTAAGTAAATTATCGTTATTATCAAATTAGATTTTGTATTTTCTTTTTAATTATATATTTTATTTAGTCTTACACCTCATAATACATAAAGTATTTGGTAGTGAATGTATTCATTCTACATTATATCTCTTGCAAGTCGATCACGACATATACCAATTAGTAGATATGTGATTTCAAATTTACATGAACTGGGAATGTCAACTAAATAATGACCTCGTCAACAAACAATATTTTTATTTGGAAAAATATCCATTATAATTGTCTCCATTGCCTTGTAATGACATTGCATCAAAATTATTTAAAATTATTATTTTAATCTTGTTGATTCTTATATTAAACCTTAATTATTTTCAGATTTAATAATTTATATATTTTGTTACAAATATTATAAAATTATAATTTTAATTTACCCATTTTAGGGTGCTATAAATTGAGAAAAATGTTATATTTTCATACAATGAATAAAAAAATCAACTAAATATTAAATTTGTAAAAGAAAATACAAAATTTTTAAAAATGTAATAACAAAAATTTGAAAAATATATTATTTTCAAAGAAATAGTCGAAATTAAGCAACATTTAGAAAATAAATATTAAAAACAATAATAAAAAAAAAAAAAACTTGATGGATTAACATTAAATTATACTTTTTACCATCTTTTTTCAAAACAAAAATTTTGAAAATGCTTTGTAACAAACACAATATGCATAATTTAATAATTATTATGATTATTATAAATTACCAAAAATTGACCATATACTTACTCTAAATCAGGTGATATCGGTGTATTAATTGAACTTGTACTATTTTGTGGTGATACACTTTTGGAAATCATTCTATCCGCAGGTACTGAAATACTACGTGAAAACTCTGAATTTATTGCAGTTGCAACACGTGATTTACGATGTTTACTAATTGATAAAAATTTTCAATTATAATAATTTTTATATAAAATATAAATAATAATTATACTCTGATAAGAAATTATCCTCAAGTAATTGGGCAGCCGTTGATCTCTTATTAACATCAACTTCAAAACATCTTAATATAAAATTCTTGGCCATTGTTGACATTTCCGGTATTTCTGGATGTTTTTTATAAAATCCAACTTTAAACATTGCCGCCTGTGCTGATCCCAATTCAATAAATGGTGGTTTACCAGTTGCCATTTCAACATTTGTACAACCAAATGACCATACATCAGCCTAAATCATAATTTTTTTTTTTATAAATATCATTTAAATATAGAAAATATTATTATTATTGAAAATCTAACACCAGGTCCATAACCCCGAACACCTTGATCAATAACTTCTGGTGCCATATATTGTAATGTTCCAGTAAATGTTTCAGTTATTGGATTAATGCCTATATATAATATATATTTGTTAAAATTTATTAATTAATTAAATAAATTTAAATAAGTACCAGCTAGCCTCTTTGAAGTTCCAAAATCTGAAATTTTTACAACACCACTGTATGTATTCACTAAAACATTGTCACCCTTAATGTCTCTATGCACAATTTTTTGATCATGTAAATATTTTAAACCTGATGTAAAGGAAAACAGACAAAACAAATAAAATCATATAAATACACCCTTGAAGTTTTATTTTAAAATAAATAATTTTAAAATACCTTCTAATATTTGTTTGGAATAAAATGCAATTGTCGCTTCATTATCTTTAAGCGGTCCCCACTTTGATCTTAGCAATGCTGATAAAGAACCACCAGGTACTTGTTCCATAAAAATTTTAAAAAATCCATCTTCTGATACTGAACCTAAATACTATATAAAATAATTGTATTTTTTTTTTTTTTTTATTTTTTTCATATTAAAAATTAATATTTTTCGTTTTTATTTACTTGTACAATATTTCGATGTCTCAATTGAGAATGTAATTTTATTTCTTCATGTAATGGTTGTACTTCATGGGAAAATTTTTCAGGTACTTCTTTTACAGCTATTCTAACTTGAGTATTAAGATCACGTGCCGCATATACAGTACCATATGTTCCTTTACCCAATACAATACGTCTACCATGATCATCCAATTCATATTCATATTCTTGTATTTGATTTGTATCTACAGATAAATCGACAAACACTTCCTGATCGACTGTCATTTCCAAAACTAAATTATAAAATCTTTGGCGACACTGAACCGATGGAAAATATATTTGAAAATCATCTGAATTATGGTGTACATATAAATAGGCACAACGTTCATCCCTTTTATACAAACTAACTGATTTTATTTGATTTGCTGTAAATAAAAAATCATGCACCTTTTTACATATTCCCTTTGCATGTGTTGCACAAAGATTTATAATTTGTATTGATTTCTCTTCGGCACCAATATTTACCATTATAAAACTTGGCATAAATATTTTTTGTGGTTCCATAATCTAATAGGATATATATATATATATATATATATCTATATATAAAATGTTACAAAAAAAAAAACCTTCACTTACCAATATTGGAAATCTTATACCATCAGTATCATTATCATTTGTAGCCTCAATAAAAAATTCCATCCAAAATTGAAAAATTTGTAATTCAGGATTTGATTCGGATATATCTGATTTTTTACGAAATCTATCAATTAATGTGATATTCCCTATAGTTGATTTAAGATACCAATTTGGTGGTTTTAATTTAAACATACATTCAGCCGCTTGCATTGCTTTTGTATAATCTTCAGCTAATACAGATATTTCGAAAAATGTTGCAACATCCCAATATTCAGTTAATGATGATAGACTACCTTTTTTACCGATTAAATTATTTAAAACCATTCCTAAAATTATTTGATTTAAAATAAAAAAATTGTGAAATTCAATACAGAAATAGAGAGAGCAGTATAGTAAATATAAAAATAATTAAAATTACCAATATGCTGTAATTCATCATTAATAGCAAAATCTTTACCATCAATAACAAGTAATGTTGCTAAATTTATACCAGCATACTCATTTGGTTGTACCTCAAAACTTCTACGATACCATCTAATTGCATTTTTTAAACTATCCATATCACTGTGTTCAGACTCAACAAATTTATCCTTATAAATTCTACCACATAAACATAACATATCGGGAAAATGATTTTCCTTTTTCTCTAATGCTTTTACACATGTTTTAAGGGCCGTTTCACGATCACCCTCACGATTCCGTCTATTCAATGCAAACGCATATAAACAACTCATATTACCAGTTTCAATGTGTTTACGTTTATTTGGTATTTTACGTAAATCATTAACTATTTCCACCATTGCATCATAATCCTGTGTATCCCGTAATGAACACATATAACTGTGAACAACTTCACCAGACAGAACATTTGGATCATCTAAACGTTTTCGCATATTATGCAATAGTTTTGCTAATTCTTCAGTATTACCAACATATTGTTCACGGGCAAAACGTAAATCGTTGAGGAATTTTTCACGCATATGTGCCCTGTAATGAATTTGGTAAAGCATATAAATTGGCTATTGATTATCTGCACTATTTTGGAATGTTAAACAATATTTTTATAATTACTTTGATTGAATTTCAACATCTTGCAGTATTTTCTTCAAACGTGACATTATTGTTTGTTTATTATCTGATGTTTCTTCGGGAAATTTACCTTTTGTGGTGGCACTTGTTATTATACACGAACCACATTCTTGTAGTACATATGGTATAAATGTATAATTTCCACATGATATCTTAATAAAAATTAATTATTGAATTAATGATTTTTTATTAATTTTTAAAAATAATAAACATAATTTAAAAAAAAATTATATTATTTGACTGTTATGCATGTGTTTATGTTTATAAATGTACCTTGAGTCTTAGTGTTTGTTCTGTTAAAACATCATTATACATAAGTATATTTCCTTTCATACCAAAACTTTCTCGTACACCTAAATGATAAGATAAGGCACTTTGTTGAATTTGTATACTAAGATCTACTACAGCTACATCTGCATTATAAAATATATCTAAAACATTTGTTTCACCAAAGTCTAATTTCTCAAACTACAATATGTCCAAATTAGGGACAGAAAAAAAAAAATTAAAAAAAATAAAATAAATCTATATTTGCATTCAATAAAATAAATCAAAATTAAAATCTACTTGAATATGTTGAAAATTAGCATTTACTAAGGAACAAGCTTGTTTCAATTCATCTAAGGCACATTTTCTATGTGCAAGATTTTCTGGTTGCTGTATATCAATAACACAAGCAATATCCATCTTTGGTCTTAACGGGACAGCAGTATTTCCAGACATATCACTTAAATTTGACATACTGTCTGTTTGTCGTACACTATTTAATTCTGAAAATGAACGGAAAATATATTAAAATGGAATATCCACTGTATGGATTTTGAAAACTGATTAATATATAAAAACTGGTTGTTACATAATTTGAATGATACTCATTCAATTTTAATGTGTTTGATAGTTATTATAATTATAATATTAATATTTATATTAATATTATAATTGTACTATTAAGATTAACATTAATATTAATATTCGAATCACACTTAATTCATAACATTATTTAAAAAAAAAAGCTTTTATGAAAATAGAAATAAAATGAGTACATATTTATTTACTTCCCCTTTTCCATATGTTCATCAGAGTGAGATAGCAATACGATTTTCATGGCGGCCATTGTTATTTTAAACTTTTTAAGCTTTTACAAAAAATTGAATTTGGGTGCTTTGAATTAAGTGTGATGGGAAATTTCAATTCGGTTTTATTCAAACAATTTAAATTCAGACCGATTTAAAAAGATTCGCCTATTAAATTGTATACAACGGTCAATAGGAAATGACAACACAATTGCAACTGGTTTTTTTTTTTTTCATTCGGCATTTGTGTAATATATACAAAGCATGTTTTATTTTGCAGTCAACCAATTTAGATAAAGTCACCACAACCTATAGCTGGTTTGAAACTAACGTGATTACGAGTTACGAATAGTGGAACTTCATATATATAGAGAATATATGAATCAAAGCATATTATAAATTATTTATAGCAAAAGTAAAACGTCACAATTTAAACTAAATGATATATAACAAAGAATGATTTCATTAAGGAAAACACAATGAGATGTTAATTTAACGTTATATATATCGTGCTCTAATTGCGAGGTTGAAAAATCTTCATTGTATTCAAGCATTCTGCCGGCATTACTGTTGACATTAAGTAAAATCCCATACTAAATAGCTTATTCACTATAATGAACAAATACCAACATCTAACGTCTAAGTGTAATACAAAAGTGACTAATTACAATAAATGAAAGTTTTAGTAAATATGTCATTATGTTATTATGATGACCTTTCACCTAGTTTAGTTACAACAACACAAGGCTATATTTACAATTTTTAATTGGTATATGAAAAATGCATTTTTTGTCTTTTGTGCATTTTGCAAATAATATAATAAGTAATATCACTAAAAAAAATATACAATTGCCCTGGTAATGGTATAATCTACATATTACAATTAATAACAAATGCAACTTATAGATATTTAAAAATTAATAATAAATTCTCATATGGACATATACTTGAAGATTGTAAATATTTTGTAATTCAACACCTACACGAAAATTTACAATTATATGTCTTGATATTTTATTGCCGTTTCTTGTTTCACATTTCCCAAAAGATACATCGTTAAAGTTACTATGAATATTATTTAATAGAATTTATATTACCCACCCACAAACCTATAAATATATTAAATTAGTACCATTTAATTAATATCTAAATATGTAATATACATATAACATAGCATTATAAAAACTAATTTAATTACTTATTTATATATCTATTTTTACTATATTATTATTCGAAAATATTTGCTGTTCTTTAAATGGTAAAAATATTATTCAGTAAATTCGTATGTATAAATAAGGAAACACAAACATGTGATTCTTAGGCACCAAAATTTATATGCAAGAATTAGTGGATTAGTGGAAGTAATTAATGATTGTGATAAGGTGCCAAATATAAAATCATTCATTTCAATTTTATATTTCGTGAAATTCCAAATTTTTAGTCCTTTGTTCACTAAGATGATATTAAATTTATATATTGGAAATATTTTATAATTCAAATAATACTTCTGACTGAGTTTTAACCACTAACTGTCTAGATATTAATTTGAAGATTTAATAAAAATAATAGTTAATAATATATTGTCAACAATTGTATTTAATATCTATAATCGCAGTTAGTAATGGCGATTATTCACATTCAATAATTCAATAAGAATTGATCACATTATGAAATTAAGAACATTGTGATATTACCAATTGATCAGATATTTAGTCCATTGACAGAAAAATGATCTTATATAACTTATCCAATTATCATTATTTTAACAGAGAAATGTAGAAATTATAATCATAATTATAATCATTTGATAAATAAAGCACTTACAACAGGCCAGAAGGTTTGACGTGGATTCAATAATTTCGAAGCAACATTTTACACTTAAATGAGAAGCAATCAAAATTTTTCTTTGCTTAGATTATCTCATGCGAATTGGCTCTTGACTCTTGTATATGCCAGCAATGTGCTGTAGTATATAATTTATGAATCACTGCATGTTTTGCAATCGGTAAAAGTCATTTAATGTGTGAATTAATGATATGTATTAAAATTAAGTAGCAATTATTTAATTCGGATCAAATAAGTACATTTTTTTTATGCACTACTCCCTACTGACTATATACTGTAATTCGTGTTAGCCCAATAAGACACATTTACAAAATTATGTTCTCAATGAAATTGGAACCACTATTACATTTTTTTTAAACTTATAAAATCCTATCAAGTCGTAGGTGAATTAGATAATAAATTAATATAATTAGTCAATTTAACATATAATGTTTTTAAATTATTTAAAGTTCAAGAACTAGATTCATTATCGTTTCTATAACATTAACAGCACAAATATTTTTATTCTACATTTCAGTAACTTACAATTATTATTAGTTATTATTGCTATGTTAAGTTTATTAGCCACTTAAAGTAAATTGTGTAATTCAATTGAATTATTCTAATAAATAGAAACAATTTTAATCTATACTTTATCTTAATATGAGTAATATACAAAGGCATTAATAGTAAAAGTATAATTTGTTTAATATTAGATTATTTTTTGTTGTTATATTATAATCTTGAAAATTTGTGCTGTAGATTTGGATTTATAGGAATAAATAAAATATTAAATAATTACATTATCAGACCAGAGGTGTTTATGAATTATGTCATATAATAATCATCTTGAAATTTATGTCCAAGTATACATTGCATATAAAAGCATATAAAATCTTTTGTTTTAAGCCTTCCATCAAGTTAATGTTTGCCAGAAATAAATAATCCAAATAAGAAAACATAACAATGACATATATATCGTGATTAAGTTACTGATTCGTCAATGCAAATAAAATAACAAGTGATCACTGAAAATATTATTAATCATGAGATGACAGGAAAAAATATTCACTATATGCTGATAAAGTATATATATATATTATGTTATTACATAATATATTCCATCGGTACGTATATAGTCTATAACGTTTCAAATAATTCCTTTGTTAACTATATACCTTTCTTAGTCGCCTAATAATGGAAAACATCGTGAGGATGTCAATTATATAGACTTAACAAAATGCGTTTACAAATGGTCTCAAATCGAATAGGAAGACGATGACGACTTTCAGCTTACCAAAGCAGAAACGACGATACTGGTACAAGTGGTTCAAGATGTAAAGAGGTACTCACTTGATATTATTGGGTTGATTCAATGGAAGGAAAATGTAGAAAGGATTATCTAGTGGTTTTTTTTTTCTCTGAAAACCGAGTCAAAAATGCATCAGAGTAACAAAGTTGGTTTATTGTTAAGTATCACAGCAATTTGTAGTCTTGTGAATCTGAAATCAAATTGTATATCGCAAAAAGATTCAATATAATATGTAACAAGAGAAACGTAAAATTGGTTGCCAATTATTGTAGGTCCTGGATACTGTTTAAAGGATCACAACATAATATATTAATATTCATTAAAGAGAATTGCAAAATAGTTGATATCTCGTACCTAGAATGTTCACTTAAATTAGTGAATGTTAGTATCATATGCATTAGGGTTAATTACTTGGGGTAAAATACACTTGGACACTATAAATAAATGGATGCAACGATGGAAGTTAAAAATAAATTATTCAAAATGTAACGTTATAGTA
>JANSTX010033399.1:2653-13851 GCA_027564355.1 Penthetria funebris | reverse complement strand
TCCGTCTGTCCGTCTGTCCGTCTGTCCGTCTGTCCGTCTGTCCGTCTGTCCGTCTGTCCGTCTGTCCGTCTGTCCGTGGTTGACGTTATAAGAAAACTGTCAGAATCATTTTTTTTAACAAAGTTGTGTTTGATAAATTATATTACAATTGAATCAAAATATAAGACCCACTCGAGAAAGAAATACTTAGTGTACAAAAACTGCTGCCAAATTTTGATACCTGTACAGAGCTATCCAACTGTGAAATTTTCTTGAATTATTCATAAAATTAAAGGACTGGAAAAAATTGACTAGTTATATTTTGTACATTTTTCGTATTAATTATAATGACAAAATTTATATAAAAGTTTGGAAATTGTAATTTTTGATTGCTGTCACCGATAGGAGATATCACAAAAGTTTATTTTCAAAAAAAAAAACTTTTAATAATCCGCTTAAACTTCATTCATTCAATGTGAATATTAAATAATATGATATGACATCCTTTCAACAGTTTATATATACCGAAAACCTTTAACTTTAATCCAAGTATATAGGCATATAATATATGTATAGAATGAAAATCAATATAGGTATACACATGAGTGATTCTCATAAATGATGAAATGATTTCATATTTTCATACTTCCTGTGAAACAGCCATATCTGAAATGTACTTGTAGTACCAAATTAGAGAACCAAAGCTATCCAATTTGTTTGAATTTAATGTCAGTTCCAAAATAGACGCTTAATTACACATTTGCCATTGTCCACCACAATCTCAACTTTGTACTTTCACAACTCTACATCCTCTACTAAAATTATTAAATCCTTAGACACCGAACTTTTATCGAATGATCTGTTAATCTTCACATATTTTCCTAAGGTATATATATTATTGAACATCTTAAGCTGTCATACGATGTTATTTGTAAACTTGCAATTTCCCAAACAACTTTCAACTCTTTTTTAAAACATTAATTAATAGATGATGTGTATTTTCCAATCGATTTAAATTTTACTTTCATGAAGAATTCTAGTCTCATCTTAGTAATTGTCACCTGTTAAACGATTCAGTAAATTATTTGTCAACTGCGTGGCCTCACTTCATCATCATGAAATTTAGCAATATTTATTCATTTAGCAGTTTGATATTGTTGATTCGTGTCTTTCATAAGTTCTAAGTACCTGATCTGTTCAATTACCTAAATAATGATCTGTGAAGACATTCGCACTCCTATTACTGTGAATGTGCGACACAGAATTACTTCACCTGTAATACTAATAGTTATATAATCAATTTGGTTTTTTGATGCGTATATTGTGTAATATGAGTATAGAACAACAAATTACAGATTTTCATGAGTACTGCACATTTTCACAAAAAGGACTATATTACTGTTTATATCACTCCGTGAGAATCCACAAAAACTTTAAAACCTATACTATCTGAGCTATATTTTGGAATAACATCACTTATAATATGCTCTTTGTCCACCAGTTTTGTCTGTCCAATTTGGATCCGGAGTGTTTGCATCTTATTTGCATTGAATATTACGAGATTTGTACGTCCCCAATCAATTAAATTTAAATCGTTGTACTTAAATATGTAATCAAAATAGTTAGAATGATGCAGAGTGCTGCCATCAACGTTGCTGTGAATTGGGCTCGCAGATAGTGATGAGCGGTCATTAATGGAAATTAAAAATAGTGTAGGAGACAACATGGAATCATGCTTGATGAGTAACCCATACAGTCAGCACAGAATGCGAACGCAACTGATTGAAGTTTGGAATGATCCATTCGAAAATGGATATAAACTCAAATCTGATTTGGTACAAGATTGGTGGTGATTAAAAGTAACTTGCAAATGAAAGTTAAACATTTTAATGGAAATAAAAAATATGGAGATGAGGAGAAGCAGAGGAAGGGAGAAGAGACAAATGTAGAGTTCGAAGACGAGGAAGCAACTAATAAAGAAACCGCGCTAAAATATCTTGATTGTTCTTTATTTTCATTGAATAATAATTCAATTTTACCAATTTTACCAATATTTATCATGGTAAAATAGGGTCTGGGTAACCTGTGGAATTCAATCTAGGTTGAGTAATCTCTATGACAATCAGCCACTTAATTATGTATGGTTTCTTGATTTTAGGGCCTCTTGTTTTGAGATGCGGATGTCCAGCATCCAGTCTTGATAGTTTGATAGCAAACTTCTGCAGTAACATCTCGATAGCTGCTTGGTTTCTGCACCTATGTAACGGAAGCTTATAACTTGCTTAGTTGGTATGTTATCTAACACTAGTTTATATCCTATTGGTTCTTTCGTAATAACAATTGACTTTATTTTTATGGTAGATATCAAACAACATCATTAAGCTTTCTGCAAATTGTTTAAATGCAAATAATTGACGTTGCAAATTGTCGTCATTTTCTGCAATAAGAATCAGTTATATATTTTGCTGGATGTTAGCTTCTTCTAAAATGTTGTATTTCTTCTAATTTGCTTCTTCGAGTTAATCACAATAAAGTAAAGTAATTAAAACTCATACCACTAATCAATACAATACCTGTAATATAATTATAAGATTACGGGAATATTGATGGAAACTGATGGTTCCCTCATTAATATTCTTTACTTTATCTAATTAAGGTTTTTCTTGCAATAAACGAAAGTAATTACTGATTTATTTATAATACAGAAGTGAGGGTAGGTATAGTCTGATAATACTCTCAAATTTTACTTGTGATTAACTTAAGGATCCTATAATTACTTTCCCTTTTATGATTTTATTCCTTGTAAATATCATTGAACTGTTCATGTTTTTATTGACAAAAAATTATATATATTGTATATATATACTTGTAATTATGTATACAAATTACGATTCTATGTACCAAATATCTATAAAATATCAATAAACTGAGACTGTAGAGTGTAGACTGTAAATCTACATTTAATTAATTGCGTGGGATTCAGTTTTGTCGACGTCTACTCAGGAAATAAAATAATCATTAAATGTATAGATATTGAGGTAAATAGGTAAAATTCATATCCTTTGAAAAGGAGTTCTTCTTTCAATTGCTTATATTTAGAAGATATTTATCTTATATTTAATTTGCAACTTCAAATGAGAATTTCCAGTACTTATAAAGTTGTATTTGTGGCAAAAAAAATAAATAAGCAATTTAAATTGCAATCACAAGCTGTTATTGAAGGCTTCCAGAAAGAATATGGTTGCCTACCATTTTCTAGCTTAAATTTCATGTCAAAGAAAATTAGTACAGCATGTCAAAAATCCCAAAGTCATTTCTAGCTTTGAACTCTTTGACATACTGCTGTCCATTTGGTATTGTGAAACGAAATGTCGACTAAAGTGCAGCATCAACACTCTTCGCATCCAGAATAGGGACTATATACGTTAACCCTATTAAAATTTAATGCGTAAATGCCCCGTTTACCTCTCAAAGAGGAAGGGTATAATCTTTGTGCGTTACAAATAATGTACAACAAGTATATTTTTTTTAGAAAGGTCAACTTATTAGTTTTGCAAAACTTTCGTATAAAAATAAGCTATAAAACTACCATTTTATCCACATTTATATAATTGAAAGTATAGTAAATAAGGATTGTTTTCAATCTAACTTAAACAAAGCTTACAGGATATGTTCTACCCTAATGTCATAAAAAAAAAGATAATAATATAATTAAAAGATGAAGCTTTTTTTTCTAATTTTTCGAGGGTTTTAATTGTTTTCTACCCTATTAATATTTTTATTTCCGATTTTCACTGCATTTACTTCATGTTTTCTGTATTTATATAATATGCAAATAAGGGTGGTAAATAATTTTAGAAACAGTGGCATTTGTATGGTATGACTTGAGTCAGTAAAATAATAAAAAAAAAAATTGTTAATATAATTAAATAGGGTAGGGGGATGAGAACGAAAGCAGATGAAACGCTTAATAATTTTTTAGAAATATAATTTTTACAGAACCTCATAGAGAAATTCTTTACACACAGTCTGCATTTTGTTTTTTTTTCTGCATTCAACTTTTGCAGTTAGTAACATTGTTGAAATGTCTATAGTGGACTGTAATTCTTTTTCAACTAACTAACTTTATTAAAATTTCACAATTAAATTACAAATGAATATCACACAATACAATAAATAATATAATAACGTTAATGGATTTTATAAAATAGATATAGGGTGTTTCCATGGAATCCTAAACATTCTCCCGGGCGTTGAATTATACGTGATTTAAAACATGTACTCTTTCAGCAATATAGAATACTTATCTTTAAGTAGTGAAGAGAGTGCAGCTTTAAGTAGTGAAGAGAGTGCAGCTAGCAGCACTCATATTCCCCCTACTGGACTTGACTTCTGATGAAGTTGTTTTATGTTGTATCAGGGTAATTGGTGTGGTATTTTCACCAGTACTCAATTATCCCAATTCTCTGGAACTAAGAGGATATTTACGGACGCTTCTGACTCGTCCCCCGGTTACATTAAATCATATTTATGAATTTACGTATAAATTCAATGGTTACCTTAATTGTCTTTAATAGATTTAATTTTATTTACAATTAGTTTCAGGAATTATTATTATTTTATTATTTTTTATATGTATTAATCCATTAGATATCTTATATTTATTTTATTCATTAAAATTCACTTCAAATTAAGCCTTCTTTTTTTTTAAAAAAATTATTACTAGACCAATTTTCTTCAATTGGCAAAGACGATATCTTGGTAATCGGTCTTTTTATAATTCCCGATTTAGTTTTGAGTATGACAACTCTAGTTAGACCATCGGATCCTGGATTACACTCCAATACTTTACCCAGTAACCACTGAGCTGGAGGCAGTCGCTCATCCCTAATTAAAACAATTTCTCCAACCCTTAAATTCCATTTTGTCCTCTGCTGTAGACGTGTTAAATATTCTGATCTCCACCGGTTCCAAAATTCTTGGTAGAGTTTTTGAATATATTGATATCGATCTAAGCGATGAGTATTTAAATTCAATATGTTAGGCTCTGGAGGTGTCAAGGAAATGACCCGGTGTCAAAACATTTAATTCGTCGACATCATCATACATTGGCCACTATGGGCGAGAATTTAACGCACCCTCGATTTGTGTCATCAATGTTGATAATTCTTCGTAACTTAATACTGCTAAACCCATTATTCGCTTCATGTGTAATTTTATCGATTTTACACCAGCTTCCCATAGGCCACTAAAGTGTGGAGAACCTGGTGGAATAAAATGCCACTGGACATGTCTGTTTTTAATGATGTTGGATACTTCTGAATTGATTTGACGAATACATAATTCAAGATTTTGATCCAATAACTTTAATGCACCAATAAAATTTGTACCGCAATCCGAATACATATCACTCGGTAGCCCCCTACGTGATGTAAATCGGTTAAAGCCAGATAAAAATGCCTGCGTTGTCATACTGGATATTACTTCGATATGGATGGCCTTCGTAGCCAGACAAATGAAGACTGCAATATAAGCCTTATATGTTGTTTTGGACCTACCTCGTGACAGCCTTAAATTTATAGGACCAGCGTAGTCCACACCTGTATGTAAAAATGGTCTCGATTTTGTAATGCGTGGTGCCGGCAAATTACCCATTAGTTGCGTTTGAAACTTTGCCGACTGACGATAACATTTAATGCAACGGTGAATAAAGTTTTTTACAGCATACCTTCCATCAATTATCCAATATCTTTTTCTCAAAATATTTAACATAATCTGAATGCTACCATGAAGTGTATGGTCATGTATCTAATGTAATATTAAGCTAGTTAATCTGTGTTTTAGTGGCAATAAATGAAAAGCCTGTGGAGATGGTTTTACCCTTTGTTTGTGATTCGGAGAATTTGTCGATGATTCTTTGTTATTTCGTGGCTTATCATATGACACTACCTCTAACATTCTAAATCGCGCTTTCAAAAAATCATTCAATTGATCTAAAGATGGCAATTCAGTTGAACTAGAACATTGTTGCTCACAAGTTTGATATGCTTCTGCTGGAAGACGCTGAACAACCATAAAAATAATAATTGAATCCCAACTGCCAATGTCAACACTAAGATTTTTCAATGCATATAGGCACTTCGTCGTTGTATCTAACAAATTTTTAATACTTTTAGCAGTTTCAACTGTTATTACCGGTTGTTGAAATAAAGCACGAGGCTGCGCGTTGACTAAAACTCTTTTGTTTTGATACCTTTTTATTAAAAGCTCCCATGATTGTTGATAATTTGCATCAGAAATCGACAGATGTCGTAATAGTTGTTCTGCCTCTCTTTGAAGATTTGATTTAAGATAATGCATTTTTTGAGATGGCGAAATTGATTTATTTTTATGAATAAGTGAATTAAATAAATCGTGGAATGATGTCCACGTATTGTAATCCCCGGTGAATTTGGGAAGATGTATAGGTGGTAGTCGAAATTCATCCCTCGTTTCACTGAATGATCGCTGAGCTTCAGCATCTTGGAATTCATCGGTTGCAGTGCAGACATTGCTTGCCTTGTTTCACTACGTAAATCACAGTATCTTTCTTCGATGTTTTCAAACATTTTACTGAAGGTTTCCCCCTACATCTCCTATCTAACGTATATGGTTACTACACTGGTGGCAACAAGTGGTGATTCTGCACTTAAGACGAAATGTCTATAAAGATATTATTACCAATCATGGATATTATTTCTGCATATGCTACAAAAATAGGAAAACATGGAAGTTTTTGAAGGCTTTGAATCCGGTTTTACACGAACTCCCATTAAGTGATTTAACTTGATATGGATATTACGTAAAAAAGGGTAGTTGGTATTGATAAATATATATCCATAATATTATATGAACGGCATAAGAATGACTATTATAATAAGATATTATATATATAAAATTACTGCGCATAGCAAACAGTAATGGTTTAAATTGAACCTTGAAAATATTGTGGAATTTACATGATAAATAGGTATTTCAATCATAGTACCAATTCTAAAACGTTGAACTTTAGTTTCGAGCTAATAGTTCTCGTCAGTACAGTAATTACCCAGCAGAAAGCAAAAATAAAGCTGCTACTGATTTAACTGCACAAGGAGTCACGTCTACTGTGCCGCGGTGTATATTCAAATTCAGTGATTGGAATGTGTTTTGAGTTGTTGATTTGGATGAAATTTCATGCAATTCTCAAATTCATTTCTATTCATATATAATACATATAATTATATAATATATATGCATGTAAGTTCTGGGTACATATTATTACATATCTTTATAAAATAAAAACTAAAAGCAATTTCAAATTATTTCAAAACTTTATAATTACTTTATAAAATGTTTAAGCTTATTATGCAATTGGTAAAAGTTTTACTAATTTGTAAACATAAGTCAATAAGGGTATCTTTAAGTGAGTAAAATATTAGCTTCTTAAAAATTTTAGGATACCTAAAAACTTCATTAAGATAATTATTAATTGATTTTCTTCAGGATTACTTTATTTGAATTTCTAAAATATTAATCGATTTTCTTTTCCTCACTTTAAATTATTCATTGACTATAATAGACAATGAAATGCATATATAAAAGCACTTATTGGAAAAATTTTCTAACAAATATGTTAATTAAATTTTCCAGTTTATGCTTAAGTTTTATTTTTTTCTATAAACCATCTCATATTGCATTTGTAATCTTATTTACTATTCTGAAATTGGTTATATTGTCTTCCTTTTATATGAAATAATTTGTAGTAAATTAAGTATATAGTTTGTTATCAGTAACAGCAACTATCAGACAATAAACACGACATTACGTCTATCTTTTTAGTCTCGATCACATGTCTGACTGACATATGTCATGATCGAATTACAGCGAGTGGAGTAAAAGATGATAACAGCGATGATAGTCGACCACTCCATTTAAACACCCATATCAACTACAATATGTTAGCATTTTGTTCAATTTTAAAATCCCATTTATAAAAGCTGATTTTATCAATTTTTAACATAACTAAGAATATCGTAACAAAAGCCCACTTTTAATAATTATGTTCAATACCATATTCTGTCAAATACCATCGATATATAAAGTGAAAGTGTATACTAGTCCCATTAGTTATATGGAAACTTTTGCTCCAAATTTCGGTAACGCCGAAAACCGTATTGACGATCATGAATAATATTGTTGAATTCGAGGTAAGACATTAGCTAGAAGCTAAAAATTTGGAACCTGTTTTTAAAATATGCCGAAAATTTAACGCTTTCTACGCAGTTGGAAACTGACCAAATTGAACAGACATTATAGCATATTGTTGTTTACTTTAATTACATGTAAAATATGATAATAATTGAGTTAAATATACTCGTATCACAAATTCAAGTTTTCGTCAATATACTTTCTGACCAAATACAATATCAAACGAGAATTTGTGGATACAGACAGATTTGATCAGCCATACACTGAGCAAAATATGCAATTGATTGAAATCCGCAGAGCGAAGAACAGTAACATTATAGATACTAGTACCAGTGAACGAGATTGGAGTGAAGTAAAGGTGCTGACCAGAGATGGTGAACAATGGGAATTGTTCATTGAAGCACTACGCAAAGGTAGAGATAATGACGATGATGATAATCAGTAAAGTTACAGTTATTATTTTGTCAAATAATTATATTATTATATTTATAATTCAATTAAGAATGTAAAGGATCTCGGTTCTAAAGATTCCTTATGTATCTCTTGTTCTTATTCTACTACTGATGTTGTGTTTAGTGCCTTTTTCTACAATTAGATAAATTATAGATCTCTGTCGCATACACTAATTTTGATCATCATTCTCTGATCATGTTTGGTGACGTCAAAAATCAGTATTATTTATTAATTTTTACGATTTGTTAGTGGCATTTCGAGGATTCAACATCGATGTTGTTTGTATGATGATAGATAATGAGTAATAATGAGTAATATATTTTATTGATCTTTTATATCCACTATATATTCAATAATTCATTATCTAATACAAATATTTTTAATCGATTTATCTAAGGGTGCTATAATAGCATACTTATAACACCTTTAGAAAACATATATCCTATACATGAATGTCATTATCGATGTATTCCTCTTTTCAAAGTTTCTAATTAAGGCTCTATCATTTATATACAAATATAACTATGCTACAACTATAAACTAAATACAAATAAAAATCCAATGTCTGCAATTCCTTTTCTAAGGTAAATGTCATGAACGCCATTACTTACATAATTTAATGGAAAATCCTTCACATTAAGGACGACTACAATAAATTAATAGTCTACTATCAATTTACCAAAGAACTGAATAAAGTGATATTATTTTCTAATCTATTGCAAATACGAGGACAAATAAATGATTACACTATGTGCTACTTTTTTCTAGAAGTGACATTAAATATATGGGGTACATATTGAAAATCGAAATTCAATCTAAATGCAACCTTTACCAAATGAATGCATTTTACTGAATGTTATACGAAATGACTTTGAATATGATAAATACCTGTATTTTCCTATATCCTTTTAAATACACATTTATAACATCCAATAAATTACGCTCTTTACTGTTAACAGTTTCAGCAAGGAAAGTTGTAGAAATAAAATGTGGAAAATGTAGGCTGTTAAAATAAATTGCTTTTACATAAATTTTACATTGTGATAAAGAAGTTATATTAAGTCATATACATGTCATTCCATTGTTCTCACCTGTTATCACATTTGACCATTTGAAACACATCACAAACTTGTGTTTAACACCGTTCTCATCTGTTCTGTCATTACATTATAGATCAAAGGTTCGTCACTCGGAAGTGTGACCAACTGACATTTTTTTTTTCTCTTGGCACATAATTTCCAAAATATTTAAAACTGTGCACCTTGTCAATTAGTGTATTACTCACTTCAAGACGGCATAACATCGACAAACCAATGTTTATTAGTTTCTTCATTGAAATATTTCTGCATAGCCCAATATATAAATTATATTTGACTGATCGCTCTAGTTTCTGCTGCATATTTGCCTCTGTTGGTACTATAATAGTTGTCATTGTATTCCCGTCCAATCAGAGGTCATTAGTTAACGCTTCACTTGTAAGTTTTCACAATATGCGAGTTACAGGCCTACAGCTACGTAGGTTGGTAAAATTAATGTTCTTATATAGCCCAACCGAAAACCCTTATATACTTAACATTTTAACTAAATTAAATTTGATAATGGTAATTTATAACACACTGTTCCCAATTGTCATCACGTAAAGGTACTGTAAGAATTAAACTATATAGCTGGTTTCAAACAAATATTCAACTAAATTGATGTACTTTACCATAAGCAGAGGACAATAAATTCATATAAGGTTCTGGTTTCAAAATCAAATATGTTCGTTACGGATACGACATCATTCCAACTCAACTCAAAGAAGTAAGTGGATTTTTTTTATTGAGAAACGTACAAGTATCAGTTATGTGCACGAATTTATTTAAGAATATCATTGTATATATTTATATTTAATCTTTCTGTAAGATCATAGGAATGAATATACATCGAATACTAAGAATTTTCCTTAAGTAATATTCCTTTACCTGTGTTTATGTGGCATGAAAAGATTGATTGCAATCTTGAAATTGAGAACATCTTAAAGAAATGAAATGAAATTTTTAAGTAGATCGTAACAATGAAAACGGTTGACTAAATTTGACTTTTCAACAGACTGCTTTATTGCGCTAAATGGAAAATATATACAAAGTTTATCTGTTGTTAATAAAGCAATTCAAACATTTTTATTTTAAATTTTCACTATTTATACATACATCCATTTATCAATGCATTTTACTTATGGCTATCAGTGTGCAATGATTGTGCAATATAATGAACATGACTTGGCGTCATTCAATACTTATCAAATTAGTTGTTGGGTAATGCATGTAAAGAATTCATTTTATGCATGAAACGGTAATTATTATGTGATATCGCGGTAATAAATTACGAAAACAACTACATTCATGAGGCACCTAATTTGCTTTATGGTAAAAAAAAAGATTTGCTGTACCCTGGTGAAAAACAAGTGGTAAACTTGACATAAATTGATTGTTGGACAATGTAAGTTTTGAATTCATTTTATGTCTGATACAGTAATAATCATATGGTATATCGGT
>JANSTX010033388.1:0-13852 GCA_027564355.1 Penthetria funebris | reverse complement strand
TGGAATCATGATGCTGCCTGAAAGATGGCAAAAGGTCATTGATCAAAATGGACAATACATTGTAGAATAAAGTTACTGTGTTCCATGAAAAAATTGTCTTTTATTTTTTAAATAAAATCCGCCATTACTTAGTCGCCGACCCAATAATAATAATATCCACACTTTAGGAATCAGAATAGCGAATTAAAGCTGAAATGAGCAAATTTTATAGAAACAATAAATTTTATTATTATTTTTAAGAAAAAAATCAGCATATAAAAAAACCCGTGCAAAAAAATGATTTGTTGGAAAACTATTTGCACACTCGTTTACTGAAAGGACATTTAATTATCAATTAATTCTATAAAATGTTTAATGTTATCCAGCCTTAAGGATATAAAAACGTATGACAAATTGCTAAAAGGAACCATTCACATAACTAATGTCCAAAATTAGACACGTACAAAAGTTTAAGTTGTTACAAATTATACACAAAAAATGTATTCATCTACAACATTGGGTCATCCATTTAAGTAAAAAATAATTAATAAAAAACCAAAAATATCATATGTAATTAAATATACAATATAAAATAGCAAAAAATATGAATAATAAGCAATAATATCAACATTGGTCCTTCGAGCCGGATATCAGTATTGGCAATACATCAGCGTCACAACAGTACTGGCAATGCAACAGCGACACATCAGCATTGGTGGTCTGGGTTACGAACAATTATATAGGGGAATTGAATTCATGACCAAGTTCCTGCATTACCTCCAAGTGGTGGCCACTGGTAACGTAGTTTGTTTCTAACATCTGCTCAAACACGGATAAAATTGCAGGTGCCCGGAGGTTCGGCTGGGAGCCCAACTAGATATTTGACATCGACTTTCACCACCCTAGGCATCTGTGTGTTTGCAACTCGCACTGCTGAAAACTTCTATGTGCACGAGAAACGTCAACAAATGGCCTCGGATCAGATGGGAATACGATGACGACGTTTGGCTTGCGAAAACGAACACGATTTGAAACTTGGAATGTCAGAATAATGCTATAACCAACGAAACTGACGCAGGTGGCTCGAAAATGCAAGAGGTATGGCCTCGATGTTCTTGGATTGCGCGAGATTCGATGGAAGGAAAACGGATAAAGGACTGTGTCCTCTGATGAAAACCTTTTGTTTTCCGGAAAACCGAATCACATGGATCACAGTAGTGGAGTCAGTTTATTGCTAAGTGTCTCTGCAAAGCCTAGTCTTGTCGACTGAAGGCCGATATCGGATCGCATAATAATAGCAAGATTCTGTAAGAGTGACAGCGATATACGAGACTGAAATGCGGTCGCGGGTGCATTGAGACATGTTGAAGAGGACGTTCTTGGTTTCATTAATTACGAAAGGAAGGAATGGATTAGTGATGCCACATGGAACCTAATAAGGAAAAATTAAAGAAATAAATACTATTATTAACAACGGAAATGCGATGGAACGACTACATACACAATACAGTCAATTGGACAAGGCGGTTAGTAAAAGTGCACGGCGGGATAATCGCCATTTTTTTTTTTGATAATATTATAATATTGCAGTTCGGACTCAATACGCTGCAAACTCAACTAATATGAGACAAACTTACCGGCTGGTGGGAAAACTAAGAGGGCGGTGCTTTAAAACTGAACGTTCAATTTAATCCAAGTTTGCAGATCTCAAACGTGGTGAATAAAGTAAGTCGGCCGGGACCGATAACATATCACCAGAAATGTTGAAAGCCGACTTGGAGGCCATTGCAACAATATTGGAAATCATTATTAGTGAAGTGTGGTTATCTGATGATATACCAACATTGTGGAAAGAGGGGTTGATAGTCAAATTGCTGAAAAAGGGTAACTTGGGTATGTGTGAGAACTGGCAAGGTTCTATCTATTATCGTGCACAATAGGATCGGTTCAGTTTTACAAAGAGGTATTCGAAAGGAACAGGCAGGTTTTAGACCTGGAAGATCTTGTACTGACAATTGAGTGGCAAACACAACTGTATGTGCTATTTGTTGACTTTAAACAGGCATTCGATAGTATTGATCGTGGAATGATGTGAACTATACTTGAAAGTTATGGAATACCGTGTAAAGTAATGAACATTATCCGTGGTCCATATCGTTGCGCGAAGTGTAGAGTTTTACAACGTGGAAGACTTGGCGATGCTATTGATGTACATCCTGGTGTAAAACAGGGATGTAAACTGTCGCCACTATTGTCCCTGCTCAACTTGGACTAGGTTATGATCAATGTAAACTCTGAACCACATGGTATCAGATGGGCTCTAACCGGTCGACTTGAAGATCTCGACTTTGCTGACGACATTTGTTTGCTATCTCAAACTGAGGCAGACATTAGGGTGTAATTAGAGCGACTTGTGAAATATAGCTCGCAGGTCGGTCTAAATGTCAATGTCTCAAAGACGAGACTGATGAAAATTGGTGCATCTGAAAGATCTTCACTAGCGATCAGCGGGGAAGAAATAGATGAAGTGGAGGACTTTCAATATCTGGGAAGCTTTGTAACAATTGGTGGTGAGGCTGAGACAGATTTAAAGTTCCGCATACAAAAGGCACGACAAATGTTTGATATGCTAAATGGAGTCTGGATTTGATATGCTAAATGGAGTCTGGAGTTAAAGTTGTACATTTTTAAAAGTAATTGTTTACCTGTACTATTATGTATGTATAACTGCGAAACTTGGAATGTGACAAATAACATCGTGTCACAAATCCAAGTTTTCGTCAATAGGTGCCTTAGTGCATATTATAAATTTTCTGACCAAACATAACAAACAACGAGAATCTGTGGAGAATGGCAGATCTGGATGCGATGAACAGGACTGTCACCCGAAAAAGATGGAATTGGATCGGCCATACACTGAGGCGACCAGTGGGTGATATTGCAAAGTATGCACTTGACTGGAACCCGCAGAGTAATAGAAGACCTGGTCGTCCACATGGCGAAGAACCATCATTAAGAAGGCTAGTGCCAGTGGGATGGTTTGGAGCGAAGTAAAGGCGCTGGCCAGATATCACTTGAAATGGCGATTGTTCATTGATGCCCTATGCTCCTACGCGGAGTAATGATTGCGATGACACCAGTATAGGAAATCAGCTAATACAATAGCAGCACAACAGTGTTGACATACAGCTAATACAACAATGGCACAATAGTAGTGGAAACCAGCTAATATAATAGAAGTAAAACAGTACAACAGTATTGGCAATAGTATTGATAATAGAATAGCAATACAACAGTACTATAGTATTATCAACCAGATAATACAACAGAAGTACAACAGAATTGGCAATTAGCTAATACGACAGTGGCATAACACAATTAGGATACAGCTAGTACATTTGAAGGCGATACTAACGGTATTGGCATAGACACGATAAATTAGCAGTCGATATCAACAGCATTGGCATACAGCCAATACATCAGCAGACTATATCAGCGGTTTTGGCATAAAGCTAATAAAACAGCAGAGACACAGAGTCAACACTATCCAGTATATATTCAATATACAGTTAAACATCAGCAACATAATAATCAGCAGTGTCAAAGCACGTGCGCTACTAGTCTTCTTCTTCTCCTTACGTTAGGTCATAGACCTGTGTCCTTCTAACAATTTAGTTTTGAGATGCGGATGTCCAACTCTCTCGTCGCGTTCTACCGGGTGTCATTTCACTGAAATATTTGCAATTCTATTATCTGGCATTCTTTTAACATGGTCTCCCGAATAACGTCATCTGGTTCTTGTCGATCTTACTATGTATTGAATATGACATTTATTTTGAATCTGATCAATTCTGATTTAACGAGTGAATACAGTACGTGTTCTCATAAGTTGTTCAATTTTGGTCGTATCACAGCGGGTTTCCAGTGCATATGTTAAAATAGATCTAACGCATGGTTTATAAAAAATAAAAATTCGTACTTTGATTTCAAGAAACACGAAATTGTTTCTCCAAATGACGTCACGAAGGCATCCATATATTGATGCAACCTTGTTGGTTTGATAGTGAACTTCTGCAGACACACATCGATAGTTTCTTGTTTCTGCGACCAAGTAATGGAAGCTAATAATTTGCTCAATTGGTATGTTATCTACCACTGGTTTGCATCTTATTGATTCTTTGGCCATAACATTTGATTTTGTTTTCATTGTAGTTATCAACATGTGTCAGCTTCCAACAACTTGTTTAAATGAAAATAAAAGACGTTTGCAAATCGTCTTCATCTTCTCCAATGCGGACAGCATCGTCCGCATAACAAATGATCTGATCAGTTGGTTTCTCATTCTATAATAACCATATTAAACAATGTTGGGCTCAAACTATGACCATGATGGAATCCAGTTGATATTGGTATTTCATTTGTGAGCTTTCCATTTACTGTAATCCGCGTTGTGTTGGTAACATTTTTGCAGGATGTTTTCTTCTTCTAAAACGTTTATAATATCATCAAGTTGGATGGTCGACAGCTTATACAAGATCAAAGAATCACATGAACATTAGTGTGTTGCATTCTTCACAAGTTTTTGACGTGATTTCATCGCCAATAATTTTAGTAAAAAGTTTCTGAGCGGCACTTAATAAAGTGGTACCACGATAGTTTGTCGGATCAGTTTTACTGCTGTTCTTAAATGTAGGTACACTAGTTTTCCAATCTGTGGTTATGTATTTTATTGAACAATTAACAATCGCAGTAATTAGGTTGTTCCCACCATATCTCAGTTTGAGATGTCATCAATATTATATTGAATATTATCATAAATTCTGTGCCTCGTATATGTCTCAAATGAAACTCTTCTGTGTCGGTAAACAAATTTTGGAAATGAGTATTGTGTATATTCATTTACAGGTTTCTTTCTATTTCTCAGAAAATTCCAAATATTATTCACGATACAAATCACGTTCCATGTCTTAACTAAAACGGTCCCAGTATATTGCTTTCTAATTTATGTTATTTTGGCACTAACAAAAGTTTCTAATGAGTTTTTATACTTTGTTTTCTACTAGGGTTTTAAGGCTTCTACACTTGATTTGTTGATTTGATTTCATCGTTGAGAAATTAATCAGGATTTTAACTTGAAATCTGTTCTCATATGATTCATAATAAATTAAATATTCATTTTTTGAAAATATTCTGGAGCTTTAGGTTATTGTAATTTTGAAATTATACTGATCTTACAGAAAATAAGCATATGATCCGTACCTACATTACCAGAAGAAAAATCTATTACATCCAGGGATGAAAACTTAAATTTGTTATAATCCAGTTTCATTTAATGTTTCATCGTTAAATCTTTTTTTTTTGTCCTAAAATTATTCTTAACGGAGTGGATAACCTTTAATGTTTCCTCATATCGATTTATGAGAAGTATATGAATGCAGAAATTTCTGAATATTTGATTTAAAAACCTGCGGCCCGCTAAATTCTGGAATCACATCTTCAGACAAAAGGTTTCACAGACGAGAAGTACGTAACATAAACGACATAACGGCATTCAATACCGAATTTCCCACACTAGCATTCATACCCATTATAATTATTTTGTCGTTAGATGAGAAACTATATAACTCCTGCTGCAAGTTATCATGTATAATATATCACTTCGGTTTTTTATATTATGATTGTTCTGTTCAAATCGATGATGCAAAAGTGAAGCAACTCCCGAATGAGCCCATAGGTATCTATCCTTAGTATCCACAAAGACCCGCTAACATGCACGTTGATTATCCGCACCCTTTCGAGTATCGCAAATAGTCCACATACGTTGGCCGTTGACATTAACTTTGCAAATGGCATGTTGTCAGTGCATATCATGTTCTGTATTTATGTATATTTTTGATTCGCTTAAATACTTCATGACAAGTGACTATAACTGCATCATCTAGTTACACCTGTTAAATGAATAGTTTAGCATTCTCTTGAATCTTGCTGTGACTATACGATAATATATTGATTTCCATTTGGCAATAATCTTGCTTCGCTAGTCAGCAATAAATCTACTCAACAATTACTATATGTTCTATACGAGTAACTGTCACTGTCACTGGTAAAGACGTTTCTCGACCGTCCTTCTACCGAATCTCGCTCAACCCAGAACATCGAGTTTATATCTGTTAGGTTCTTCAGCCACCTATTCCAGTAATGTTGATTACAGCGTGTTTCTAACTTTCTAGTTTGCAAGAAATTTTAGCTGTAAAGAAGTAATATACTACAGATGGATATTGTCCATTTGATAAAAAAGCAAAAAAAAATCATAGTCTGTAGTTTTGCTTGTCAACGAAGCTACTTAGAAATCGACAGTGCTCAATATCAAAATGTCAATTCAATTTAAGTCATAAAGAAATGGTATAATTGACTCGTTACTGGTACTCTGTCGGCTTAAATTATTGCTCAAGCTGAAGTTTATTCGGAACAATGTGTATTGCATCTAAAATTCTGTGCAGTGACCTTCGTGATGACTGAAGTTTTGTAAGAAGACTCATTGTTGATTGTTCAATATTTTCATCCAAATGTTGCTGAGTTGATCATCATATAACTTAAGCAATGAACAAGATATCTGTACAAAATTCTGCTGTTAAACAGCTATGTGCTCGAGATTGGAACACATACAGAAGTTACCCATTTTCGACTCACTGATTATCAGTTACAGTTTTTATTCTTAGTAACGTGTATACCATCGAATTTTAGATGCAATATAATGCGAATATTATTTTGGTAAGGCTTCTTACAGAATTTTTCTATCTGTCATGTGTATTGGCTCTAAATTTAAGTTTGTTCAATCACAGCATATACACTTTCTAACGTCATGTCCAGTGCTATATTCTGTGGTGCTGTAGATGCGTTTAATGAAAGCAATTAAATCACTATTTAGTGTTAATATGTTATTAAATAATGCATTTTTTTCAATAAATAAATCTTATCGTTAAATTATTGTACATAATACACGGGCGGATTGGTAATGAAGTAGGTAAGGAAAATAATTAACATTTCAAATAAATCAGTTTTGCAACGTTATTCCAATCTTTTAATCTATTCACGTCGATGACTGTCAATTTTGATCCAAATTTCTTTCAGGCATTAGTTATGTTTATTTGTCCGGAAAGTGTTTTCCCTCATTTTTGCTCGTTATCGAACTAGAGAATACCGTGGAAGATATAGCCTTTCATTGTAATTCGTGTAATTTGGTCATGATAATTGCCAATATGTGAGCCGAATATTGTACAATTGACATTGTGGTCTTATAAATATTTCAGATAACGACAGTCAATGGCAGATCAACAATAAATGATTTATGAATACTAATCTGAATAATGAATAAAGTAAAGAACAAAAAAAAAAAAGTACTTAAGTTCACTTGACGCTCTCTTGGTTACCATCAATCAGTACGAGTAGATGAAATTCTCATCATGTGCTTGCTTCATCTTCTCAGGATGGGAATTCAGTACCAAAATACTGCAAACAGATTTGATAATCGACTGAGTTGAGAATAACTATTTGAATGAGTTTTAATTTTTGATCAATTGCACGTATTTACGAAGTAACATTACTGTATAAAACATAGTTAAGTGTAGGTCTGTAACTCGCACTGCCAAAAGTTTTCAATTATACATGAAGTGTTAACAAATTGGCTTGAATCGTAGTGGAATAAAATAGGAACAATCTCAATTGCTTTCAATCCACAAAAATCTTCATTTAATATAGAATTTGTAAATAGAGTTTTTAAAATTTAAAATTCGAATTTTTTTAAATGATGATATTCGTCTTTGTTCAAGTCTAGATAACATAGAAAATAGACTTTTTGGTGATAACGCGAACGACTCCTAGGTGTTTACCTTCAATATCAATCCGACCTCGAATAATCAATGAAAAACTTGCATTACCAAATAAGAAACAACTTTAAAATAATTCTATTTAGTTGTGCCAATTGCCAGAAAGTGTTGTACATATTTTATTTGAATTTTTTTTTTAAAAAAATATTGCTTTATTAAAAGATCATTAGCAGATCTTTAATTCTTTCCGAGATTTTCTCTTTTTTTGTTGTTTAGTTGTTTCATGTTGGTTTCTTTTGTTTTTTGTTTTTAAAAGGTGTATCATCAAAGATTCTGATCTTAAATATTGGATAAATAAATAATCGTTATCTTAAGACGTTTTCTCATTTAATAAACGATATTTATTTTTGCTCGCTTTGGTTTCTGGTGTTTTAATAATGCCCAAGAAGATGCACAATGCAACAAATTTTTATTTCACTATGCATTCGCATTATGCCAATTCTTTGTAAAAAAAATACAATATTCATTTTGTGAGACCATAAATAATTAAAAACAAGCATATTGTAATGCAATTTTTTGCAATTATTTGTAAATTGAAAAACTGATAAAATTCTTTTTAAAAAATGTGTGAAACTTTTTTAAAAAATAAAAAAAAGATAAAAAAAAAAAAACAATATAATCAATTTTTATTATTTCATTTGGTCATAGTATTTTATATTTTTTATAGCTTACACTTATGCAGATTGCAAACTGAACATAGTCACACATGGAAGTTTTAAAGAGTTTTTCTTAGAATTGGGACTTTATTGTGAAAAATTTGTACACAGTATTTTTTTCCCTAATAAATCACATCAAATAGCTTTTAATAAAAGATGGAAAGATGCTGTGATAGTTAGTAGTTGTAAAGATCCCAATGTTTATGGTCAGTGGCGCAATGAGACAAGTTGTTTATCACGTTCTTGGTTCCAGCGAAGGAATGAATTAGCGATGACAAATGGAATCTAATAATAGGAAGGAGAATCATCAAAAGTGCAATTAATAACAGCCGGAATCGATAACATGTCACCAAAAATATTGCAAGTGGACTTGGATCATTTTAATCTTTACGCCCCTTATATACATGTAACATCAAATGTGATCATAGACCAAAGATGGGTTGAGCTACTTTCATGATAGCATTGCTTAAATATTGGATGCCATTATTAGTGAAATGTAATTATCTAGTGGAAAAAACGGTTGATAAATAAAACGTGAAAACAGTGTGTAAGAACTAGCGTGGAATCACCTTTCGGAATACGAGAAACAAGATAATAACAATTTTTGTACACTTCAAGATCAGTGCAGGTTCGCATTCAAGTAGTCGTCGAAAACAGGAAAGGTTTCTTAACTGGTAACTTGAAAAAATCATAATATATTAAGAATAATTGATTAATAGTCGATTGAATGGCAAACACCATTGATCATGCCTTCGAGCAGGCAGTTAATAATATTGATCTGTGTTTAATGTGAACAAGCCTAGGAAGTTATGAAATACTGTCCAAATTGATTCACAATGTAGATATGAAGTCGAGGAAATTCAATGTTTGGAATCTTTTTTGACAATTAATGGTGTTGCTGATATATGAGTGAGATTCCCTCATACAAAAGGTTCGGAAAATATTGGTATGTTGAATAGAATCAGGCGGTAGTCATAAATTTATTAAAAAAAAGTATGTTACGTATTTTTGAATTAAATTAAATAGATACCTTATGCTATAGGTTTTTTGATCAAACGAGAAATTGTAGCTACTGGTCTACTGGTAGATGTGAAAACGATATACAGAATTATTAACCGAAGTAAGTGGAATTGCACGTGGCTGTTTGGTGAAATTAAAAAATACGCACTTTTCTAGAATTGCCAGGATAGTCATAATTAAGGAGTCTAGTACTAGTAGTAGGAGATGGATTGAAGTGAAGGTATTGGTAATTAAGACCGTAATTCATTAACATCTTACGCTTCCGCGTAAAGTAAAAGCGAAGATGATGATGATAACAGTCCATTGATAGGCATTCCACGAATTCCTCAGATTTGTTTTTTCGGTAGGTTGGAGCTGTTTATAATAAATAACATCTAACTAATCCCACCAAATACAGAATATTAGTTTAGATCCAAATACCTATATTCGGAATTAGCCTTTATATTTATATTTGACCGGATGTTTGATCCATCATTTTTCGCATTTCGCATTGTTCTATTTAATGCATTTTTCATTATAAGTCTTTGGAGAAGGTTAAGACATTTCTTCGTTTCTTCGGTTTCAGTTCATACTCAAAAATACTAATTATGTAGCTAATCGCTAATGGTTTGTCAAAATGACGAACAATTATGGCGTTTTAAGATGATTGTGGCTACAGTACGAGTATGGTCTGATGGGATTTAACACCAGTAACGCCCTTAAGACTTGCAAGCAAACCTAATATATAAATAAACACTTAAGGTCTCTCAGCAACAAATCAACTTGTTCCTGTGTTATGGTTTTAATTAAGAAATATAAAATTCAACATATCTTTTTACAATGATACAAATAAGAAGCAGATATTTTATATATTTGTATGCCAATGAATGGGTACCATAATCAAGTAAAAGAAAAACACAGAATTGCATACACCGAGATAATATGCAATAATTCTGTGGACATAACTGAAGTTGAGAACATCATCCTAATAATAATGTAAAATGTGGAGGTATTTGATGGTTGGCTGAGATTAAATGGTAAAAAGACTAAGAAATCAAAGATTTGTATCAATTCGTATGGCTATAATTATCTTTAATAAAAAATTGAATTTTCTTGCATTTTATTTAAATACATAAAATGTTGAATTATCTTTTAATATTAAAATAAATTTGGTTTGCTGCTTTCGTTGCCTTTTTCTTCATTTTTTTGAAGTAAAGAAGAAGTGAGGTATCGCGTGCTGAAATCATCATTTTTTTTTTTTTGCTTCTTGTTTTTGCTCTCTTTTAATCATCTTATTATAATATAAAAGCAAGTACTGATTAAGCATCTTCTTAAGTTATAAAATGTTAAATTAAAGGTACCATCCGCATTTCTTATACGTACATGAATGTCATAATTAAAATATTCCAACTTTTAATTTCACTTCTTTGTGTAAAATTTAATTTTACATTATAATTATACATAATATAATTAATATTATAAGCTGAACATAGAATTGATGAAGGAACTCATAGGCGCCACATTAAAATATGTTCGACTACGAGTTTCCCACATATTAAAATCAGAATTGCGAAATTTGCTTGTTTTTCATTCACTATCGGAGAATATGACATGAGTGGTCAATAATTTAGAAATTATCTTTTCACCCAAAAGAAACTCCGGATAGGAAATATCTAAAATGAAGTCAATTTAGAATGTATATATTTGGGTGTAGTTAGAAGACATATAAAAAAAATTCTAAAATTGCGCACTATTAAAACAAACTCTTTATCGGACGTCATTTTAAACTTTTCCTTATTTCGACAGTTTGTTTTGGAACCGTTTGATGTTTTCCAAAATTTTGTTGAAAATCTGCATATAATGAACCCCTTAGTGTTTTTTTCTTTGTGTGTTCACTAGTATCGAAATCAGGACATATTACCTTATGATTTTGTGGATATTTATCACTTAGCTTATATTTCCTAATTTGATTTTTGTGGAAAGTTCTAACATTCCCCATTTTTTTCACAATAAATATTAATGGCGAAATCTTCCTTATGCACTGACCTGGAATCCATTTTACATCATTTTTGCTATGATTTATGTAAAAAATTCTCTCACCAGATTGAAAATCTATTTGTGGCGGAGTTTTAAGGTCGTCAACCACCATTTTAAAGTCTTTGAATTTTTTTTTGGGAACTCGTTTTTAAAATGTCCGGTGCAAACTTTTTTACATGGATTAATTAAATCTTAGCCCGTTCTTGTTTTAAACGAGAACAACATTTCATTCAGACTTCTATACTGGAAAAGATTTTTTTTTTAATTGTTATTCTAATGATAACTTACAATTATCATACAAGAATTTCTATAATACATTTTTCACTGTCTGCACTTCCCTTTCTGCCAATCCGTTTGATTCTGTAAGGAGGTGATTTGATATTTTTAATTGAATAACGTATGCACAAATCTTTAAATTCAACAGAACCAAATGGTGGACCATTGTCCGTAACAATTTCTGTAGGCAAACCAAATACCGTAATTATTTTTTCCAACTCATTGATTACATGTTGTGCTGTTGTTCTTGTCATAAGTCTTACCTCAATGTATTTTGTATGTGAATCCACTAATATTAATAAACTTTTTCCTCTGTAGAAGAAAAAATCTAAATGATTTCGCTCAAATGGATAAGATGTACCTGTCCAAGTTGTCTCAACAAATTCTTTTTCCACATTCTGTGTCATTTGACATGTCTGACAAGACTTGAAATAATTTTCTAAATCCTTGTCGATTTGTGGCCAATAAATGTTTGAACCGGCGAGCATCTTCATTCTGGTGCCCCCCATGTGACTATCATGTAATAATTCCAATACACAATTTCTATAGTTTTATGAAATTATTATTCTATCACCGTAAAATAAACATTCATCGGTACTCAGACTTTTTCTCACAGCATAATACCTTCTGACTTCATAATTTAATGTGGCAGGATTTAGCCAATTCGTCACTAAGTATTTATAAACCGCTTTTAATACTGTATCAATTTTTGTGCCCGTTTTGATAATATCAAAATTTAATGGCAAAATCCGAAAACAAAGTAATCAAATGAATTTGTTCTATCACTTCATTTTCCACCATCTCACTTAGTGGTAATCTGGATAGCTCATCAGCATCGCCTTATTGGTCCTTTGGCTATAACAATTGATTTTGTTTTCATGGTAGATATCAACATGTTTAAGTTTTCAGTATCTTGTTTCCGTTGCAAATAATTTTCTGCAATAGGAACAGCATCTTACATATAACAAATGATACTGATTAGCTGTTTCCCATTCGAACCAATGCCAGAATATTTTATTTTCAGTATGATTTTGTTCATAACCATATTGAACCATGTTGGGCACACCCAGACGGATTACAGTTGATATTGGTATTTCATTTATGAGTTTTCCATTTACTTTATTTTTGCTATATAACAACAGTTATGTTTTACTGGTGGTTAGCTTCTTCTAAAATGTTTATAACATCGTCAAGTTGGATGCGGTCGAAAGCTGTACTGCTGCTACAATGCATATTCTGCATGAAAAACGTAAACAAAAGAACATTTTTTAACAGATATATTCAACAAGGAATTGATGTAAGAAATTTCATTTTAGATTTTCTAAAAGATCGTGTAATTTTAGATTATACTGATACCTACTGATATTTTCAGATTTCATGCTGAAGTTTCTCAGAATTACGAAATATCCTTAACTTTCTTTAGAATTTTTATTAATGAACTCTTGTCCATAACATCAAACCAAATTCATAGTTATGTTGAAGACAGTACACACTGCATCATTACAATCTTATCAGATTATGGTATAATAGCAGAAGAAGAAACACTTTATTGATATGTTTTATGGTGTAAGTCACTCAGTAAAAAGATAATCTGGTATTAAGTTGATTAGCAACTTTTACATTAGTAAACTCATTATATATTTCCGTATTTTGTGTTTCTAAATTTTATATGTTTTTTGATACGTGGCAGACTTAACTCACATGACTCGGTTGTTTTTATATTTTAATCATGTAGTTTTTTGATATTTTGGAAATTCTACGCAATAATTAGAGTAGTACGTAATATTTAGGACATACTCTTCATTTTCTGCAATAATATATTAAATGACTTATACTTTGATAACGTACAAATAAATAAGCTTTTTTCTTTGTCAAATGAAGTCACCGTTAAATTATCTATTGTGAATTGAACGTGTTTCTAATGGTATTGCAGATATCCAAATGTCAATGTCAAAATATTAATCACTTGGAAATGTACTTCGTATCACATAATTTCTTAGTTGAAAAGATTCTAAATCA
>JANSTX010033366.1:0-13856 GCA_027564355.1 Penthetria funebris | reverse complement strand
TTGGGCTATTTTGCAATTCTATTTAATAAATACTTATATATTATGTTGTGATCCGTTAAACAATTCCCAGGGCCTACTCTCGTTTTTTATTAATATAGTTCAATTGTGAAGAATGGAGTGGGCGACTATAATCAAGGTTACTGCACACATGTTTATCTCTATGCGGTATCACCGATAACTCGATCACAATACATGTCAGCAGTCACATGTGATCGAAGCTAAACATATATAGAGTTGATGTCGTGTTTGTCGACTAGTTCAAAAACATCTCAACAACAAACGAGTTAAATGGTAATTTATGCATCACTCTACTGAAATTTTCTAGTTCAATTATAGTTATTGATGTTGCATGCATAGTTCTAACAGCAAATTAACATCGCAATGTCACTCTATGTACCATTTAAATTAAGGTGATGATCATAATGAAAAACCTGATTACATGAAATTTTAACATTTAAAAAAACGCCTAGTTTCATTTATATAGACCCTTATTTATGACATTTTAAAAATTCACTGAATTCACTGGATGTAATACGATATTATTAATATAACCTTTCATTTTAATTTCAAAAATGTAATTAAGTTTGAGCATATTAATTAAGTGACCTTATATGTGAGTTTATGAGTACGACAATCACTGAAACACCAATGCTTTAAAAAAAAACCTTAATTTATTAAAATGTTACAGTACTCAATCACACCATCTTATTAATTATTGTTTCTTAACATATAATTATTGAATAACAAAAATTATTTCAGCATCAAATTAATCATACATGTCATTAATAAAAGAAAAATTATTTAACAAAAAAAAACTATCGATGTAAAAATAGTTTCATACAAATTAGTTGCATATGATACTCTTGTTTGGAATATCAACTAAAAAATTGGAAATTAAAAAAAAATTGAAACGTGCAACCTCGTTCAATTTTTTACCACAGCGCTTGGTGACCGACTACTCTTTAGTATTTAATATTCATAATAACAAAATTTTAATTCTTTAAACAAATAAATGGTGAGATGTCAGAGTACGTGGGGAAAATTCATAATGAAAGAATATATGAATAAAAGCTAGAAAACTATACATCAAAGTCACTAATGGAACAAAAGTGTTAATAGTTTCACAAAAATGATAAATGAGTGCTAATGTTGACAAATGTCATTCGTTCATCTATGTGTCAGCATATGGCGTCAAATAGTTACAGCCACATAAAATATACGATGCTCTTCCATGTATGTGAATTTTCCTATAGATGATTTTATTCTTCAAGATTCATCTAAGTTCAGGAATGTATTAACAATTGGTGAATATTAACAATTACATTAAATTAAATAAAAAAATCATATTATGCATATATTAAGATGGCCGACTATTATCGAGATTACTCATCCAAGTTTTACCTCCACACGGTGAAAATTCGATCACGGTATATGTGATTGAGGCAAATCTATGACTGAATAATTATGATTGATACTATAGTTTCCAGTTATCAAATTGAAAATATAGTTATTTAAGTTTACATTTGATGTTACATGCATATTTGAAACGGCAAATTAACATCGTAATGCCACCCTATGCACCCTCGAGGCGTAAAGGTTCAGATGATGATATTAGGCTGGTCATTTCATGCATGGGATAAATTTAGCATATAGATTTTTGAGATTATACCTTCTTGTTTTGTTTACAATTTTGAAAAAATTACAACTGAATATTCATGCCCGATAGATCGACAGTCCAAAGGTGGGCACTAACGAAAACTATGCAGTTAATTTAAACCCATATAAATTTATGAACTTCATACCTGTATACCACATGAGTGCATGGTGCTGATATTAAATTGTTACATTTCACATGTTACATCAAATGTGAATTCAAATGACTATGATTGCAATTTATCAACTAAAAAAAAATTGATATATTCGTACATGGTGATAATCTACATTTTAATATTTCAGTACAATTGTGCCTAAATCCTCAGCTAATTATTGATTTGTTTCTAAATCAATTGACAATCACGACATTAATGCTACCTTGTAACATGATAATATTCGTGCAATTTTAAAATCTTGCAGTCACCCAATATTGCCGAAAAAAAACTTGACTTTAATGTTCATAATTTAAATTTACGAAAAATGTGTGTCGACTGCGCCACACCCTACTTTTCATTAGATGTTCCAGTTTACACTGAATGTACGTGTCTGTTTTGTGTCAGCAATTTTAGAATGCGACTAACGATAACCACGGACCATATTTATCAATTTGGAACGGAATTCCATGGCTTTCATGTATATTTCACATTATAGCACAATCAAGACTGTTGATTGTTTGACTATATAATTATTAAGTAGTTACTAAGTGCTAGCTCTCTTAATAACGGTTCATCGCCACGTTGATGTCATTGTTCATTGCCTCCAGAGGATGTACCTAAGGCACCAAATGTCGCAGCCATACAATAGTACTGGTAAACAATTTGTTTTAAAAATTCGCAACTTTATATTTTTTGAAATTTATGACAGACCGCCATACTCCATTCAGTCGAGCTTTTTGTATACCAAACTTCACAATTGTTTGAGCACCACCATCAATTGTCAAAAACCTTCCCAAACATTGAAAGTCCTTTACTTCATCTATTCCTACGCCGTTGACTCAGTTTTCAATAGCAAACAAATGTCGTCAGCAAAGTCAAGACTTGCAAGCCGACCTCTCAGATCACATTTGATATCATGCCGTATGGAGTATACTCAGATCAAATGTTGAACGGATTTTACCCGAGGATATAGTTCTTTCTCCGATTTATTCCATCGAATCTCGCTCAACCAAAGAATATCGAGTGTGCACCTCTTCAATTCTTGAGTCACCTTCTCTAGTTTCGTCAATTTAAGCTTTGTACTAATGTTTCAGGTTCCAAATGAATGAACCAAAAAGTGACTAAACGATGATGTGATCAATATCGTTTACTCCTTTATTCTGTTTAAAGTTAAAATTCTTGCAAACGTTAACGAAGGAAATCTAGAAGACTCTGGTTAGTAGATGGTTCAGAATTTCTCCTTGTAATGAGAAGGTTGGTATCACTTCGTAATTGCTACACTGATTCGAGAATTTTAGAAAATTTACAAGGCTTGTGTGTTATTTTGTACTAATATGTCGAGTATGTAACAACAGATTAAGAAAGTAGTATTTTCGTGATACATAACATATTGTTTTGCTTTAAACGATCATTAACATAAGTCAAAAATATTAAAGAACATATTTGTCAAATGGAAGATTAAACAGTAAAATTATATTCAAAAATAAATTTCGAATGAGAAAATTTTATTGCTAATTATTTTTTTAATTTTTTTTATTTTTGGTATTATAATTTATTTAAACGATATTCGAATTTATAATTATTAATTTCGAAAAATTATTACCTTATCTCTGTTACCATATATAAATATATAAATATATAAATATGTCTGCATACTCTGCAGCATGCATATACTCGATTTACTATATCCCATCCTCACATCATAACGCACCTTCTTTGATGCATTTGCAGGTTTCTAATATTTGGGGTCGCATCGATATATTCTGCATCAAATCTATTATAGTGGAACTTGATAACTTTTAAAGACAAATATACCGTGCAACTAGAAAACACTAAATAGATTTGACTTTATAATATGATTAGAAATAGATTTGGTAGGTACCCATAAAAACCCCAGTTGCAGAAGAAACTAAGCAACATCTGTCAGTTTCACAATATTTAAAATAACACTATGAACAATAATATTTATTATTATTTATCATTAAAAACAGGCGTATCAGCTACCAAATTTTGCCACTGGTACCCAAAGCATTGGCAATAAGTTTTCTCAACATTCCGGAAACATATATAAACAGAATGTCCATATTGGTGACCTATGGTTTACATCACGTTTAAATTCATTCAATTCACTAGCTGTCACAATAAACTATTTAACTTTTATACTGCCTCCTGTACACAAACTGACTCGCACTGCAATACGATTCTACGTTCAATAATGAACCTAAATCTCCCGATAACCAATATGTATTGTATTTCTTAAGAACATGAGCTATCATATAAAACAACATAGATATTCGAAAAAGAATTATCAAGAAATCATCAAACATATATACCAAAATCTTATTAAATTATCGCTATTTTTCCAAATTTAAAACCCGCCAAAAATCCAAGAATACTCGGTAATTGCCGTCAAACTTCTCTTCTAACTGTTCTTTGAAAATTATATGAAAAATTATTCACTACTCGAATACATTCACAGTACTAATCTTCTACCTAACTTTCAAAAATGGATGGTAGAATAGGTCATTCCACAAGTCATGATTTGCTAAGCATTTTGGATATTAAATTATTATATTATTATTACGATCTACAACAATAGCCGTTTCTCGTGACTACGAAAAAGCATTCGATACCGTGTAGATATGTGGTATAATTTACAAACAAAAATAGATGCACGGTATTAGCAGTCACCAAATAAACATAATTTATAACTTGCTGACAAAGAGACCTTTCAGAGTTTGTATCAAAAATTATATTTCCAATACGTATTCAATAACGTTTATTGTAATTCGGGGGCCAACATCGGCCGTCAAACACGTTATTGCCAATTTTCTATCTGCTTCCTTGTTTAATGTCAATATAGATAGTATGATTGAACATCTAATCATTAGAGTATGCTAATGACATATTACTACTTGCAACACATTTATCTTTTATCTGTTTTATCTGTATATAAAATCAAAACATACCACTCTAAGTATTGTGTAAAAATATTCAGAGGTACTGGAAGGTTTACTGTACTTCCATTATTGACACCGTTTAATTTATCGATACAGTATTAGTTGAGACTTGACAGTCAAAGTTACATGTTCCGGAAACTTTCTGCTCCCAATATCCGTACCCTTAGAACCTTTTATGCATACATTTGGTATTGACGGCACGATACGCTGTCACATCTTAAATGATTATTAATCACATTATATAAGTACCATATTAAACCTTTCCGAAACCCAATTGAAAAACTGTTAAGTTAAACTGGGCTTTTTAATTTAACATAAAACTGTGCATTTTCATTTCGGACAGCAGCAATTTATTTCACATTTTTCTGCCAAAATCTTAATTGAATGACGCAGTTCAGTTGTTGCCAACTTCATTGCAATGGCCAAAAATATTTAAAATTAGTCTATTTGAATTCATTTTTTTACCGTTTCCAATTATTTATTAATTAATTATTCACTCACATTTTTTCCTCATAATCTTTTACCAGCGAAATCTATTAAGGACAATAGTTTTAGACATTAGTTCTGCAATATCCGAGGGGTTTAAAGAGGTATCTTTTCTCGGCATATGCTCAAGTCTCGGGTGTGATGATGATTGTATCGATTACATTGGTCAGTCACTAAATTTGTTGATCACTGTGTTTATGCGATTTTTGTGCGAAGTGATGTGCACTTTGAAAGACACAGCCATTCCTGAATTTATAGTATGATGTGTATTCAAATTTATATGAAGAGTCACATAATATTTTTTTGTTCTATATAGATGAGTCCCCCAGTCAAAATGATTTCACAACGCTCAAAATATTTGAGAGATTTTCTGAACCTTTTGCGAATATTTATATCTTATCAACAGGTGTCGATATTGTTTTCGCACCTGATTTTAATGTTCACAACATTTCTGTGATTGTACACTCTGCGGTGTTACCGAACTTAAAGATCATATCTTATCTGGAATCCTATACTATCATATATGATCATCAATACGGTTTTTAGTCTAACGCTCAACTGTAGATACTATGGCCTATCTGAAATTTGTAGTAAAAGATAGCACATGTATGGCGAAATTCGCGTATTTGCACTTGATATTTTTTTCACGATTTTCCACATAGTTCGGCGTGTGACATTATCAACTAAAGTGACCTTCCATGGTATTCCATGGATTCCGGATTTGGGGATCTCGATTTCAACATTTGTGACGACCTTGTTCTTGATGGTATAACTGTGCACAATTACATACTTGATGCGCGGATTGATGTCTCTTCGCTCGTATGTGGACATCACTATTAAAAATGTTCTAAAACTTATTTCCTAATAGGGGCGAAGAAATCTGATACGTGTCAATGCGAATAAGACACAAATGTGTCTTCTGTCACACAAACCAGACACTCCAGATTCAGTCATTTAATTTGATGGGTAATTTTCTATGTCACTCATCGGGATTTATTTCTCTCGAATCGCACATCAATTTCAATTCCTGAAATGATCATATCTTATCTGTGGTCAAAAACGTAGCCAAAAGGTTCATTAATATGGGTGTTCCCTCAAAGCACGCGGTTTTGTAACGTATATCTCGTCTGTGGAACTATCTTTCCAATGATGTGTTTCCTGAATTTTACGGTTTCCAAATATTTAAATTAAATGCTCACAAATGCCTGGATTTCCCCCTCAATCCATATGAGCTAAAAGAACGGTATCCATTCCATAAAAAAAAAATTTTTTTTTTAATCACATGTGACCACTTTGAAATATTCAAATCCATGCTTGCTCGTATTTTATATACAAATGTGTCACATAAATGCAGCATTTCTGTAATCAAATTTGAAGTAATGAAAAGTACGAAAATGTATAATAAATTTTAGTTATATTCGAATAATTTGACGTTTTAAAGCTATTTCAATAAAAAATTTGCTATATTAGTATCTATAAAGTCTGGACAAATAATAGATAGATAATATTAATATTTTTTTTATATTTATTAATATTAATATGCAGCCAACAAATAATTATTGTCAGTATAATTTATAATGTGAAGTCCGAATTAATTTTTAAATTGTTTATATAAATTTTATTTTTAGTAGCTCGCATATGTTAGAAAATTATTTTAACAATCTAGTACTGCGAAAAACTGTTATTTAATTAAGTTTTTAACTAATTTTATTTAAATTATTTTTTTACAATAATAGCTCGTCTGACTATTTCAGAAAATTATTTAAACAATCTAGTACTGCGAAAAGGTGTTTTTTAACTAACAGAAAATTATTTTAACAATCTAGTACTGCGAAAAAGTGTAATTTAACCAAGTGTTTAAAGAATAAACTGCATCCAGGTTTTTCTTCTTTTCCCAGAATTATACAGATTGCGCTATGAAATGTTCCTGTTATTCATCTACATAGTATTTAATAGCTTTAATTATTGATTTATAACTGAAAAATGGTAATAGTTGTGCATAAAATTATATTTATTTTTTTAATTATATGTGTGCATATATCACCTATGTGCATATTTACATTCAATTCACATAATAATAAAACAAATATGCTAAGTGCTAATTATAATGAAATATAAATTAAAGAAATGGAATTAAAATTTAAATAAAAGTCATTTTTAAAAAAAAAAAATTAAATAAACATGGATATAAATTAAGTCTTTTTATGGGCGCAGTCCGACAGATAGCGATCAAATTAAATTATAATTAACTGGTAAATATATTCTATCTATGCGTATAAATTTTTTAAGTCTAATTATTATTCCATGTACGTTTCATCTAACGATTTTATTATGTAATATTTTTGATTTAGAAACATAGAGCATTTGAATTTTTTTCAAAAAATATTTTAAAATATGGTAATTATATTCATCAATTTTGATTTGTGTGTATTGATTTGCGAAGATTAAAATTAAATACCAAAATTAATTTGTGAAAACTATATAATATTTCATTTTTACATAAATATTGTCTAAAATGTGTGAATAGTGTGAATAGTTATAGATTTCGCTCAGTCAGCGAAAAATTAATTAAAATCTCTTAGATTTTATCAAAATTTCAAACAGCTTATTTCACAAAATATGTATTTAATTATAAAACAAATAAATAAATATTAATATTAATAAAATACATCTCCTATTTCAAGCCAACCCAGAGGTAATAGGTAATGCGGATTCATCAAATATGTTAGATATACAAACATCACCCCAAATATATTTGTATCCTCAACATCCTCCAATAATTTTTCGCCGAACTATAACCCAGTTGAAATGTTTATATAGCATAGTCGATTGGATGCGGTAGAAGGCTTGTGCAAGATCGACGAAGCACATGAAAATCTATTAATTGTATTCATTATCCACAAGTTGTCGTAATATGAATATCTAATCAATGGTTGTTCATCGTGAATCTCAATTTCCGACGTGACAATAATTTCAGTATAGAGAGTTTCTGAGCAGCACTTAAGAAAGAGATACCACGGTAGTTTCTCTGATCAGTTTTGCTACTGTTCTAAAATATAGGTATTGTTACATTAATTCTTTAATATGTTTGTATCTCATTACGTTCAAGTAATGCGTTATTTTCGTATTAACTCTGTTTCTATTGAGTTTATATACTATATAACATTCTACCAAGATTTTAGGTTTCTTTCTGTATTTTAGGTACACCTGCCGCTTTTCCGTTAATAAAATATTGACTTCTTCTGTAAACCATAGTTTAATATTGTGTTTTAATTGAATATTAACTTGTTCTCGTCCAAACGCTTCATATGTTGCGTTATTAATATGTTCGTTTAAATTGCACCATACCTGTTTGACGTTATCTTCATCGTTGATGAAATTGTTCAAGATTTTAATTTGCAATCTATTCTCATATAGCTGCATTGTTCTTGAATCCATAATATAATCAATATTTGTTTTTCGAATATATTCTGGAGTCTTTGGTTTCAGAGAATCAGCATGTGATCTGTACCACCATTACTAGAAGACAGAGGTCTTAAATCCAAAATTTGTCAGAGATGAAAATTTTGTTCAATCCATCTGATACCGTGCGGTGCAGACTTTACGTTGATTATAACCCACTCCAAGACGAGCAGGAACAATAGTGGCGACAGTATACATTTCTGTTTAACACCCGAATGTACATCAAAAATACTACCAAGTCTTCCACGATGCAACATTGTAAATCACGATGCTACATTTTAAATCACGATGCTACATTGAAAATCACGATATTGACCGCATATGTATCAGTTTTGACGGTAATCCATAACCTTCTAGAATTGTTCACATCATACCACGATCGATATTATCAAATGCCTGTTTGAAGTCGAGAAATAACATATTCAATGGTGTTTGTCATTCAATCGATTGCTCAACAATATTCCGTAATTTGTTGATATAGTTTGTGCATAGCCTAAAACTTGCCAGTTCCTTTCGAATACTTGCTATAATTTTGTTTATCGTTTTTGACATGGTGGTACCACGCCATTTCTCACAAATTACTCTTTTTCGGCAACTACTAAATTATCAATCCCTCTTACCATAAGACTGAAATATTGCCAAACAACAACACTTCACTAATAATGAGATCCAATACATACTGATGTAATGTCATTCAAGTTCACTTTCATAATTTCAGGAGATATGTTAATACGGATATGATTTCAACACGACTTACTGTAAGCATCTGCACCTCTAAAACTGCGCAAATTCAATATATATTTTCTCTGTTTCTTAATTAATTATTGGTTTGGTAAACTAAAGTATAAATTTTAATTGGATTTTATTCTTATTGTAGTTTTTTAATTTTAACATAAAATCGCTTTGTTATACATTACTAATGCAGGCTATGGTTTGAAACATATAGATATCGAAGTTGTAAAACTTCACAATTCCGATCTGTAGTTAATCTATCAGCATATTTTTCTTTCTACTAGGTAATTACTGTACTGATGAGAACTGTTAGTTTGAAACTATTCACGCATAAAATTGACCATTTCCCCCGTTGACATAATAACAACGTCATAAAGCTAGGCAATGTATCACCTGGAGTCTCACCGGTCGATTTGAGGATCTCGACTTCATGCTATGCTATCTCAGTAATGTGGTTGAAATTAAAATGACTTTTGAAATACAAATTGAATTCGGTATAAAAATCAATCTTTCGAAGATTATGCCACATTCGAAATAAATGAAAATGAGGACTTCCATTATTTGGAAATCTTTATAACAATGGATGGTGGTGCTAAACTAATGTTAACTTCGACAAATATTTGATATGTAGAATAGAGCCTGGCGGTCGTTAAAAATTTTTAAGAATCAAGCACAAAACACAAAGTCGAGTTTTTGTAAATACCCTAATATTGCTTGCATTGCGCAATTATTCAAATTTTGATTGTGTCTTGAGACGAAAATTTTGAATATGAAATGGGAGGGGGCGGATAAACGCAATAAATAATTTGGATATAATATTTTTTGCCTTAATTACTGTACTTGTGGTTATGAATAAACTGATTTTTTAAATTTAATAATCCATGCTCCATTCTGTAATTAAATAGAATATCAAACATGAATTTGTTAAAAGTTACGGATCTGGTGGTGATAGTATCGGTAGTTTAGGATAGAGTTAAATGTACTGCTCAGAGATAGTTAACAATGGCGATTGTTCGTTGACGTCCAATTTTTACGCATTGAGAATGGTCGAGATGATGATGATATCGAAATAGAATTTTAAAATTTGTGAAGATTATAAAAAATTTGCCCAAAAACGGAAATCTATGAAATTAATGATATCGATTAACAACTATTCGTTGAATATGAAAATATTTTGCATTTAAGATATGATTTAATCTGTTCCTCAATGCAAATTATTAAACTGATCACTTGTTCACTTTAACTTATCCTTTTTCAAATGTTTGCAATTAAGAGAAAGCTTTCATAATCATTTTCAACTAAAAAGAATCAAAATTTTTCCATAATATTTTACAGTTTTTTTTTTTAATTATTCATATGTTTTTAATCACTAAATATCATTTATTTAAATTGACATGGAACATAATTATTCAATTTTGAATGTATCGAAAATGTTTACGATACACGATCCAACCAGTGTTTATTTATACATTTTTTATCGAATTGATATTAAGTTGTAACCATTAAAAACAAAAAAAAAATTAACGGCGAATTTATGTAAAATTTATTTTTTCTGGTTTTTGTTGAACCTTTTTTAATATTTTTTGTTTTTTTTTTCTTTTTTTGGCATTTGAACTATCATAAAATACAGCGAGTTTATCAGACTCATTTATCAAAAGATTTAAAAGTAAAAAATCTTAATTTGGTTGACAAATTTTAGAAATGAAGAAAATATATTTTTTAAAAAATATCCATGATGTTCACCCGCATTTTTCTCCTCTATGAAAACTTCGTTAGATTCGATTCTCCTAGGTTTAATTTTCGATTCCCAGAATCAGGTTTATGGTTAAAAATAATTGGTTAATTCTTTATTTTGTATTTGATTTAGATGAAGAACAAATTAATTAAAATTAATATATTATGCTATTTTTTTAAAAATATAAATTAGTTAATTATATATACATTAAGCATTAACGTTAGTTGATTATTATTTATCAATTTGATTGGATAATTATGGATTTTTTTTTTTAAATTATTTCAAATTAAAAAGGAATAATTTAAATGTTTATTTTAATGCTTGTTAATATTGCAATCAATAAATTATCTAAATTAAATGAAATTAATTTTAGTATTTTGGAAAATTTTCAAATTGAAAACCTGTTACGGGTTTGAACATTAAAAAAAAAAAAAACTAACATTAAAATACACTGCATTGAATATACTTTTTTTTCATTTCCACACATATTACACTAATTATTCTATTTTATCCTTACAGGATGTCATTATAAATGTCTTATGCCGATTTCCACTAACTCAGTTTAAATAGCGTTTAATTTAAACTACGATCAACTTTGAACGCAGTATTACTTGATTTGCTTTCCATCAACTTTACTATCAGTTAAATAAAAACCTTACAATTATATGTTAGAATCTCAAATTTGTGAAATAATTCAACATTTTTTGAACTACGGTCAAAAAGTTTTTTTTTTAACAGGCCAATATTCGGCGTTCAAATTGAACTACGCTTAACTGACTGTGACGTAAATAATAGTTAAACAAAGTTTGAACGCAGTTTAGTATTTGAACGGAGTTGGTAGAAATAGGCATTATTCTTCAATATATTTTAATAATTTATTGATATTGACGATTGCAAGATTATTGTGTATAGATAGCAACTTTCTTCTATAATGAATGAATGATGCAGAATATAATTTAGAAATATAATATAGACATGATCTGTCACTCGAAGTGTTCCAAATTTCACGTAGCTGTAGCTGTAACGAATCACAGCACTCTTACAAATTTTACTTTAAAATATTGTACCAAAGCAATTATTGCTCTACGTCGTAATTTAAAAGAAATATTCGTAACGAAATTCACAACTTTGCGATGATTGTTTCTCGTACCATGAAACGGTACAGTGATAATGGTTGCATCTTCATTAAAATTAAAATTTCTCTGCTCGTTTTTATCGGCTATAGCGTTAAGTTGAGTAACAGTAAATGTATAAAATGATGTGTTAATCATGTTGCAGTCACTCCGACCCTGATGAGTTGTCTGCTACATGGGAATTTATTTTTTATATGGAATGCAAACATTCTATACAAATGATAGATCTAACTGGTTGAACTTGCTATTTGTATTTACTTTTAAAATAAGTTATTAAAATATAGTGGAATTTATCATTTGTATGGAATTATTGAATTAGCAAATTCAACAAGGTTGCAACAATCATTTGGGTATTCAAACAATTTGATAAAAATCAGAGGGCATTCCAGAAGAACTCCGTTCCATCTCTAAAACCTCGATTGGCATAATACTTTTTTTAAAAAATACGTACCACATATCTTTGATGGCTTTTAGAACAAAGAAGAATTTAATATATTTTCTGAAAGTATTCAACTGCAGCATTTTTAGTTGGCAACACTTTGTGTAATGGACCCTGCATTGGAATGATGTTACATCATATTTCACATATTAATCTATTATATAATATGTCATTTACTATAGACTCTTATTCAAATGTTGATAACTTACTGGGGAATATGTAGCTGCTCCAATTATATATACAAAGTTGATAATTAAATGTTAACAAATTACTGGGAAACATTTAGTTGCTCTAATTGTGCACATGAATCTGTGTAACGTATAAACTTATTACTATCTTGCTTATTGACACGCTGATCATCAACCAATTTGATAATTATGATATTCATTAGTGATTTATTTAAAATTAAACGCCACTCATTTATGTTAGTACACATGCAGTTAAAAACATGGGAAAGAATTTTGGACACAAGACTCCGTGATCTAATTAATCAGAAAATCAGTTCGGATTCGTGAAAGGCAAATCAACAACTGATGCTATACAAACGCTTCATATAGTGATTGAAAAATACATAGATAATAAAAAAGACCTCCATATGACATTTTTAAATCTTGAGAAGGCATTTGGTAGAGTATCTAGAGATCTCGTTTGGCACTTATTATGATCTGAAACTGTTCCTAAACTCGATATCTCTACTATCAAAGATATGTGTATGAATGTCAGCACTAGAATCCGAACAAATTGTGGAAGATCTACCTCATTCAATGTAATACTTATCACAACAAGCGGTAAAATCGATGATGATATTCAACATCGAATAAAGTGCGGTTGGATCAAGTGGAGACCAATGTCTGAAGTTATATGTGATCGAAAAATGCCACCAAAGATAAAAGGGAAGGTGTATAATACTATTGTTTGACCAGCAATGGCTTACGGTTCTGAATGTTGGGCCGTAAAAAGAGATCATATGCAGAAATTACACACAACCGTGATGAAAATGTTAAGATGGTCATCCGATGCAATATTCTTCTTCTTCTTCTTCTTTCGTTAGGTCATGGACCTGTGTTTTTCTAGGACTTTTTATTTTCAGTTAATTTTGAG
>JANSTX010033355.1:0-13857 GCA_027564355.1 Penthetria funebris | reverse complement strand
ATTCTTTCCCATATTTTTAAGGTGTGTGAAGTAAGTTTGATTCCTCTGTAGTTAGAGCAACTGTGTATATCTCCCTTTTTTTTATAAAATGGTAAGAGATAGCTTCGTCTCCATGAATTTGGCATCTTACCTCCGCTTAAGATCTTAGTTAACACAATTATTGCAGTATTTATTTTAAATTAAGTTATGTATCTTCCAATTTAATACATGTAATTGAATGATAAAAATTAGTAGAATAATAAATTAAATTATATAAATTATTATGCACTTTAAAGCAATTGTAACAACCATTGTAATACGCGCACCAACAAAAAAGCTGTAAAAATTAGAAATCATCCCCCATAGAAAATTGTAGCAATTCAATGAGTAAATTTTTAAAAATTTTATATTACCTTAAAAAGCTGATTATTTTATTAACAAAAAAAAAATAGGAAAATTTAACGTAACTACAACAGAAAAAAAGTGCTATAAGTAAAAATGTACAATAAAATAAATTTTTTTTTATCTAAAAGTTAAAAGTTTAAAAAAAAAAAAGCATATTTAAAGAAAATATATTTTAATAAAATTTTAATTTAAATTCTTCTTTTGTATTATGGCAAAATTTTAAAAATATTAAAATAATTAGAAATATATATTTTTAAAAATTATTATTTTTTATTTAAAGATTGTTATAAAAAGAACTGACCTTTTGTTTATTGCATTCCTTTTTCTTTAATTTATTTAAACAAATTTCAATGAATCGCATAAAATCATCAATTTGCTGTTTTATACAATCGATTTTAAATTCATGATAAATATCACATCGTGAATTTGGAAATGATTCAATAATTTTCTTAATTGCTGGATGCTCCTTTGGCAATAAATACATACGAAAACGCCAATATTTTAGATTCTAGAAAAACAATTTCTACAATTAAAAAACCCAAAATAGATACAAATAAAATTTATTATTAAAATGCATAGCATTCATGAATGAATGGATTTACTGATGAATTTAAGATTAAGTCAAATTTTTGACAACATATAAGAAAATGTATATGATCACCATAACTAATTACCTCTAACAATGGATAATCGGTGTCACCACGAGTACAAATATATTGATCCATATAATTCCAATTAAAATTCTCTAATTTCTCAGTTGTAAAACTTACACCAGATACCTCATATGTATCATGTTGTGGTGCTTGAAATCTATACCTATAGTCTATATTTATTGGTGGATATGGATGCCTGAAACAATAGCATTTTTTTTTTTGTATATTTTATTTATTAATTTAAATATGAATTAAATGAGAGACTTTAGTATTTATATAAATAAAATATGTCCTTTTTTGCATTTTCACAAATCATAATTCCACACTATTACTGCTGAATTGATTCATTGGCTGAAAACACACTTAGAAGAACTTAGGACAACTGATTTTAACAAACATTTATTACCTTGGTCTATACCTTGTCACAGTTATCACAGAACCACTTAATGCAATTGTATGAAAAATTCGTCCAATTGATAAAAAGTATTCCGTATTCGGTTCAAGTGGTGATGCAATTGATAAAATTGATGATTTCTGTTTTTGTAATTGATGTTGATGATTTTTATGTAAATGACCGCCACAACATGGTGCCTGTGGTGGATTTGCCGATGGTTTATCTGGTACAACAATAAGTTGAAAACCCTATGGAAAAAAAAAAAATAAAATAATAAAATAAATTTATTTACGAGTACATATACAAAGAAAAAAAAAAGAAAGAAAGAACAATTAACCTGTGCCAAACGTTGTGAAATAAGTTCCTTATAAACTTCTTCAGTTGTTAACGGTTTCTTATAAATAGCACGATTTTGTGCATAATCAGTATTTACATCTTCTGGTAATAGGGTATAATCGGAAACAACATAGTCATTGTGTAATGAACGTTGATCGGGAAAGTAATCAGTTGTAATTGGTAAACATGCCGGAATTGTTAATGATTTCCAGTCAACGCCTAATGAGAGGTAGTTGTTTTTTTTTAATAAAAATAATATTGAAATTAATAATTTTTTTTTTTTTGATTAGTTATATTAACCAATTATTATTAAATACAAATTGTTATTAAATTTAATTTATTCTTATTTTTATTTAATGAAATTATTGTGCACTATTTTAAATTTAATTTAAAAAAAAGTTGAATATCTTAAGGAGAAGCTAAACGAACATAATGTGTAGAAGAATATTTAAAACATTTATGTACATATATTATATAAAACATTGAAATTATGTTTAATAAATTCATTGTAAAAATTCTAGTTAATTTATCTAGATAATTATTACATTACAGAACATAACAATCAATAAATGTTGCACACATTAAAGCTATATGTTGTCTAGTGTACACAATTTTTTCCAAATAATTATGGACAATATTCAATCATTTTCATTGATTTTAGTAGAAGAACACAACAAAATTATAGATTGATGATAAATTAATAGTAAATTTTACGATGAAATTTAATAAACATAAAATACCAAATATTAACAGATAGGAAATATTATATGTGTACTCACTCAGTCACTTATTTAACATGCAAATAAATAAAATAAGTTTCAATATTTATATATAAGAACTCATCTTAATTATAGCAATCATTACAAATTCTATTTTACAAGAACATTAAAAAATTGCCAGAATAATATGTCGGTTAGTAATTTAATAAGTTGATAATAAATATATTGTGCATGATAGAATAGGTATTATCTATATTGTCTATTTAGTGTATAAATATGTTATTAATATTATAAGATACGAAATAATACTACATTTATTTTATTACAAATTACTTTTATGATAAACAATTCAATTTATTCGGTAGCTGATTTTTAGATGAGAAACAGAAAGATATAGGATGTTCATCAATTTATTTTATTGATTTTTATTGATACACATCGGCATGTATTTTCTGATATATAGAAGAAATTTTTTCAATTAAATGCTAACATAAAATGAATGTAAAATGAAAAATTGTATGAATACAAAGCAGAACTAAATTTGTTCTCACATCGATTAAAAACTGGCACAAGTATTTTCAAGTGTTATGAAATACATGTGCTGACACATACACGGAATTTGTTTGGTAAAAAATTTTGAATTGTAATTTTACTTTTTAGTACATTGTTGTAATTGTTAAAAATTTTAAATCACAATCACCAATTACTAAATTAATATCACAAATAATAAAATTTCAATTATAAAGACTAAAATTGGCCAAAATAAACTTAGCAATTTTAAGTGCATAAATTGGAATAAAACTGGTGGTACAAGATGAATTCATTGATACCAAGAATATTTAACATTTGAAGTTGAAGTAATCGAATACCATATAAGTGACTTACAGTTACTAAATTGCGGGTAACACAGGTATGTATATCTAAAAATGTGTTATGGGTAATTTTAACAAATTTAGTTTGTTTAACCCGACCGCAGCATTCCATGTTGTTGAAAGTTCATGCATTAAGAATATAATTTTTTTGGAAACTGTTAAATTTGTGTACCATGTTACTAGTAAATGGGACTATGGTGTAATCCAAATTGCTAATAGTATTATAAATAATAGTATTACTTACAAAATTCCAACCACCACCTAATTATAGTTTTTAAAAGTACAATATACAAAAAATTAACACTATTTTTACATAAACATAAGTGTTTTTGTGTTTTAAATGAAAACATAAATAAATAAATACATTAATAATTTAATTACTACACACAGCAATGACTACAAATTAACAAAAAGTGATGTGTCATATTGTGTCATATTATTAAAAGTGAAAATTAATAGTGTCATAAAATGTGTACTACACTAAGAATACAGCATTTAAAAAATCAAGAGATAAAAAATATTTAAAATTTTAAACCTATTATAATTTTTCCAGCTGCATCCATACGCGTTAAACAACAACACAAACAATGTCGTGTGATGATGATTGATGATTTGATGATTTTTTATTTTATGTTTGTTTTTTTATTTTTTTTTTTGATTTTTTTTTGATTTTAAAAAACAAAATATAACATTAAATTATTATTATAAAAGTTATTTTATGTTAAATATATATTTATTTGCAAAGTAATTCAATAAAAAACAAAAAAAAAAAAAAAACTAAAAAAAACAAAAAGATTATTAGAATACATTAAAATTTAAAAAATCTTTAAATGTGTCCTTCATAAATGGGAAATGGTAAGAATGAACAATTTGAAAATTTTACTAACTTCTTGAAGGAGACATCAGTTTAAGAATTATTGAAAATATTTTTTATTTGACCACTTACATATTTACAATATCAAATTAGAAACAGATTTCAAATTATGACATTGAGTAGACTAAAATATCTCTAAAAAATAAAAAAAAAAATAAAAAACAGAATAGAAAGTATGGACCATTATTCACATGCTACTTGTTTATCTAAACATTTAAATAAATATGTGATGATATTCAATGCAAATACTTACATTGCATGCTTCATTTACAATAAGGAAATAAAATTTAATGAAACATTTATTGTAAAGTTAAATTGCTTTTTAAATAGAAATAATTATTTTTGAACTAAATCTTATTAGTCTGATGTCATGTTAGAACATTCATATTGAACATAGAGATATTGAAAAAACAAAAGAGATATTAATGGAATTATACATTTTAATGTTTCTGTTTAAAATATGTTTAAATTTAAAAAAAAAAATAATTAATTAATTCAATTTTCATTTTTCTATAAAAGAAAAACTAATTGTATACATCTTACCAGTAGTTAATGCCGGTGTCCATTCCTGTTCACCTGTTGCACCCCATAATAATGTTAAACTTTTTGATGGTTCAACAGTAACCAGTGGTCCGGCTGCTGAATGCAATAATGACACTTTACGTTTCATTACTAGATGATAAAAAGATAATGTTTTTAGAAATATATATATATATATATATATATATATTTCTAACTAAAATCACAAATGAAGAACACCGAAAGAATGACAAGATTGTGAAATAATTCAATAGGGGTTCAAAATTAAAAAGAAATTACTATTGTAATTTAGTATAATCGAGAAATAGAAATACCAAATACCAATAGTTTCAAACGATCACAATAAATCAGAATTAAAAATGTCCTTAAAATCTTTTTGTTTAAAAATCGATCACCCGTTTTCACATGCGTCCGTAATAATATCGATAATTTTTACTTACCATCACTTAAACTATTCATAATGCCTCTATCTCGTAACATCATACTACAAGTTGATGTATGAGCAAAATCTGATGAATCTAAATCCATATAATTATGATTTATAATATGTTGATTATTTTTTGTTGGTACAGCTTGATAATGATGTTGTTGTATTAATACACCGGTTGGTCCTTTTGGAAATATATGTGTCCATCTTCGTCTATTTGATGTTAATTTAATTGTAACATGTGATGGATCAAATGGATTTATTAATGCACGTCCAGTTCGCATAATTGGTACATTTTGATTGACTATTGGTTGTTGACATTGTTTCTCAATGGTTGACATTGAATCGGATAAATTATTTGTTGAACCATTTTGTGACTGTGTGTGTTAATTATTTGTGAAAAAAAAAAAAAATTAATAATAAAAAAAAAAAAAAAACATTATTATTATTATTATTAATATACTAAAAACTTACAGTTGCCAGTACATTTTTTATACCATGGTATATATCTGGATCAGACATTTTCCTACGTATTATCTGTTTTGGTAATTTTATACTTTCCCATTCTTTTGACGTACATGTACCAAAGCCTTCTAAACTTGGTACAGACGTTTTTTTAGCCCTTGGTGCTCTTTGTAATGAACTAATAAAAAAAAGGTAAACTCATTTTTTTAATAACAATAATAATTGTAATAATAATAAATTATAATATATTACCATGTTCCATGAGCTAATGGTAATGTAAATATTTGTGCATCATATGCATCATAATCAAATAATGAATTATGTATATATTCATTTTGATGATTATCAGTTGAAAATTTCATTCTATGATTTTCCTATTTTTAATATTAAAAATTTAAATATAAGTTTGTTTAACAGAAAAAAATTACAAATTGTATTTATCTCACTTTATTGTCATCATAATTTTCATTTGAATTTAATGGTGGCAATTTTATACGTGGTATAAATGTTGAATAAGCAACTTTTTTATTTGTTGAATAAAAACTTAAATTTATCCAATGTGGCATTGAATAATCATCGGCCACACTTAACGACGAGTCTTTATTGTGAAATTTTAATAATGGTACAGCATGTAAAGGTTGTTCACCAACACATACTAAATCACTACCGACACCATTATCAATAATCTATAAAAAAAAAAATTAAATTATTAAAATTACTATAAAAAGATTAAAATAATAATATGCATACTCTTTGCTTGGTTATATTCGTAAGTTCACGATCAACTTCAAAGACACCAACACCAGGTGTTATAACAACAGATAATTGACCAGTTCTATCAAAACTACGATCCAAATAATGTTTTTCAAAAACATTTAACGATATATTTAATACTTCTAGAAAATTTCCCTGAGCCGCTGTTGAATTTATTGCTTGCGGTACCACAATGCCGGGACGTTCATGATAATTTAAAACAATACCATAATAAGCGGTAAATAAACGACGTAATTGTACCAATATTGTACTCCAATCATCGTAACGTTCATTTTGTATAGCAACACGATAGAAATCTTCATAGAAACGTCCCTTATAATCCATATGAAGGCACTCTTGCATATGTACAGGAAATTCATCAATACATTTAGCATTATAAAATGTCCGTGAAAATAGAACAATTGTCACTTCATGATTACTACCTAATTGTTCAAAAAAAAAAAAAAAATTATTTACATTATTTTAGTAGCAAAAAAAAAAACAAACGAGATTTAACTTATTTACCCAATTTTTTCCACTTTAAAAATAAATCAGCTAAAAATCCATTAACAGCCTTTTCAAAATATAAATCACCATGTATATCAAAATCCCACATTTCCGATGACATTTGAATAAATAGATAAACCATTGATGTACTACTACGAAAAACAACTTTTGTATCTTCATTTATAATACCACAAGCGACACGATCTCCTTGTGACCACATTTCATAAACTTGACACCTTATTGATCCTTGACAATATTCAATTTTCTTGTTTAAATAAACACAAGTGTTGGTCTGGATATAGAAAACAATTGATTTTAAAATTTTTTTTTTTTTTATTTTAAGAACATATATATTTTCGTTACCAAAAATGTTTTTAATCGCCACATTTCCGATCGTCCCATATATTGATCTTTAAATGTTATTTCAACAGAATCTAAAGCAACTGTTGATGGATTTACAACTTGAACTACAACAACAGCACAAATCATACGTAAATTAAATGCGGCCGCAATATTCGATTCGACACTAATTGTTTCTATTTTTTATTTTATTTTTTTCCAAAGAAAAAGACATAATTATTGGTATAAAAATGTTTAGGAATTAATTAGAATAAACAGCAAACCTTTTGTTGTAAGACTGCTACTTTTATCTTTATTATCCGTAACTTGTAAAAGTAGTCGACAACCCTCTTCGTCTGGATGATAAATTTCCACAACATCACCAATCTTAACATCTGGATGCTCTTTTGGATTTAGAATAAGATCGTCAACTAAAATAAATAATACAATTAATAATTTTAAATTAAAATGTTTTCATTTTCTACTATTTTAAAATGTGTGAAAAGCGAGCATTAATGAAAGGTCAATGCCTTATCGAATCGTGTTTTAAAATTAGCAACAATATAGTTTAAATTTGGTCATACATTAATAACAAGTCTAAAGTCAGTAGCACAGCTCAATTATACGTTTTATATGCTAGTTAAAAGTGTTGTTCGTGTCTGAACCATATAGCATATGATCTGAACAATAAATATTAGAAAGATAATTTCAAAGGTTTTGAAAATGGTACATGATTTGTGGTGTGCATTTAGTGCAGCTTAGATCGTTATAGGATCTTATCGATATGTGCTTGATTGTTATTTCAGAAAGTGTGAAAAATTTTGTTGGTAATCACTTCGAAATAACCATCTATATTTTTAAATAAATATTAAATTTCACAGAAAAACTTGCACAATCAGTGGCAGACCTAGAAAATGACAATATCATTAATCCACATGGAAGTATAGAGAATCAACAAAATAACAGACATTCTTCACGGTTTCTAGAGTCAGCACCTGCACTTCAATCCATCATTTTATCAATGTTACCATCCTCTGATATGCTATTTTTGGTGAATTAATATGTTGACACAATATATTGTATTTTATTCTATTTAAAATAAATTATTATACAAACATAAATAAAAATTAATTAAACTTACGACTAAATGACTTTTGATGGGTGCACAATTTAAAATATTTCATTTTTATTCAAAATTTTTATTTCGATGTTCGATCAACTGCAATGTTAAATGTAACAACACAAAACTGATTAATGAATTTTAACTTGAAAAAAAATATTCAACTTTTATTCTATTTATATGATTTTCATTTTACTGTTTACTTATGATAAGCATAATCTAAAAATCAATAATATAGAAAATGATAATTATGCTAAATTTGAATAATTTTACCATATTTTGCGAAAACAAACAAAAATAATAAAATCCAAAAGAGAAGACATTGCTTATCACATCACAAAAAAAAAAAATAATAATAAAAATAATCATCTGTGACATAAAAACAATGTGAAAATTTGGTGATTGTTCGTCATTTAACCTAATAAGTAAAATTATTTTTGAATCGATGATTAGCATACAAAAAAGGAGTATCTATTTCATAGCTACCCTTACAGTGATCTACTTCTTCCTTGCCTTATTATTGATTTTCGTTTCGATTCAACCCTGCAGATCATGAGTATCGGTAAGTTTTTGCATTTAATATCTGTTCATATTATATTTGAAAAAATTGATAACTTAGGTAAGAATTTATGGTCGACCACACCGATAAATTGGCCTCAAGTCTTTTGATGAATGTATCGCACACAACACACGAATGTTAATCTGTGCAATATTCGTTGCGATACCCGATGGAAGGGTTCAACAATTTAACTTCCAAAATGGACAATATGGAAAAGTCCATTGGATTCGCAAGTCTGGTGGTGACTATATATAGTAATATATATAATCTGAAATCATCTATATAGAAATCAATAATTATCCTTATTTCTCATTAAATGACAATTTGAGACGATCTAAAATACCTCGTGAATATATCAATCTGAAACTGATATAACCATATAGTTGCAAGATTTGTATTTGGTTTAAATTCTTAGTTTATGAATAAGACAGTATCCGTTTTAGTGCAATGTAAAGATCAATGTATCAGTAAGAATAGTGTCTAGTACCAGTGTTGGTAATAAATGAATTGGTCAACAAAGTAATGGTGCAAATCGTTGATCATGGAAAATGGGACAATAAGCAAGTGTTTAATAATGCAAAACATTTCTACACTAATTAATATTAGAGATCAATTAAAATTTTAACAATAGCAACTGTTAGTTAACGCTAAATACTTCCACAAGGATTAAAGGTTAATTTAAGTGTTTAATATCCTAAATTATTTACATATGAAATAATTAAATTTTTGAAAACATAAAATTTACCACATTATCTTATCGCATAGGAAAAACTAAAAAACAAGTGTCATCATATAAAATTCATACATTGTAGCCAATTACCTTTGGGGAAAAAAAAAATATAAATGTCAAAAAAAAGGTCACTTGTCAGAGTTTATTGTTATTTAATTAAATGATATTCTTTTAGTAAACTAAAATAAATAGAGTTCGATTGAAGAACAGGAAAAGGCAACGAATCGAAAACAATTAATTAAATTTAATAATATTATATCATGCAACAGTCTAATCAATTTAGCTAATAATAAAAATTAATTTTTGGAAGTAAATAACTTCAATAGTTTACTTACACTTCTCATGGCTACATCATTTACTTGGTAAGTCAATTAATTTTATTTCTTATAATAAATAAATTGTAAATCAATTAATTTAAATATTGTCATTAAATGAATATTTATTAATTTAACAATTTATGATTTATTTATATTATGTTAATTTAAATATTTATTGATTAATTCGAATCGAACATTAACTTAATTGTAATATTTGGTGTGTATGTTTGTTGTTACTACAATCAAAAGTAATCAACTTTTTTCTTTTTTTTTTTAGTTATCTTTAGTTTTTTATTCCAAGAATAAATTATTATATTTGAGATCATGCCTTGTGATAAAATATTTATTTAATTTTTTATTTATTAATAAATAGACAATTTGATAAAATGAGGGGGGAAACTTTAGAATATATGATTTTTTTTTTTTTTATTAATTCAATTTGATTTTATTAATATAAATGATGATTATAATATGAATTTTATTCAATTGAATAATTACAATGTAAATTATAATAGTAACCTTTTGCATAAAAGTGTTATGTTTTAAAGAATTATCAAAATTATATTCCGTCCAGAATATGACACGACTGAAGGTCACATCTATAGAATATAACTTGGGCAGTTGTTTAAATTATTGTTTCGAATAATTAAACATGGCCCGTTACTTAAATAGAATATCTTAACAATTACCAACTTTTTTAATAATGCAAATACAACTACACTAACTGTGTATATAGTCAAGAGCATCAATCATGCATCTTAATTTTTACGTCTCAAGGGTAGAGAATTACTAAACATATAACATTAAATTTTAATCGAAAAACTATGCACTAGTTTCTAATAAACAATGAAACATGTAATTGATCGTTTCAATAGCTAGCTAGTTTGTTGGTGAATTCTTTAATTATCAAATAGACAAAACTAAGGCATCATACAATTGACATAAATATTGTTAATCGGGTTTCCGGTGGTATTGTGTAAACGTAAATTATAGGTTGAGTAACCTTAAGGTGTCACCATCATGTTGACTATTATTTCACAAGTAAAACATAGGACACACATAGGATTTTTCATTTGGATGCACAATAACATTAATGATTAAAAAAAAACTATTGAAAAATAAAAACAATGAATCAAGATACTATAGAAAGAAAGTAATGCACATAAGACTAATATTATTTAAATCAAGTACGATAGAATTATCTAGTTTATTGCTGGAATATTTATTGGCCAACCCGATAGATATTCGTTTTCTATGTGCCAACTACGCGCCATAAAAAAAATTGAGATCGATATACCGATGACACGACGTAGAGATAAAGATGGAACGTAGTTGAATTACCCAGATATGTTGGTCAGTCAAATTTATTATACATATGTGTCAGTCAATTACATTTATTTTGTAAATAATATCCATTTAATTGCATACTTTGTTAATTATTATTATAATAAATTAACTTGATTTGTAAAAATTATCAACTAATAAGAATAATATGTTTACAGGCATCAACAGAAAAAATCAAATTCGGATATAAAAATATCATCAACTCAACTATCTGTACCATTATGTTCGACAGCCGATGTTCAATTACGTTTTTTATGTCCAGATGACTTGGAAGAGGTACATTATGATTTAAAAACACCAATTTTATTTTTCTTTCAATAATGTGTGTTTTTTTTTTTTTTTTTGTAATAGGTACGAACATTATGTCAAGATTGGTTTCCAATAGATTATCCATTATCATGGTACGAAGATATAACATCAAGTACAAGATTTTTTGCATTGGCTGCTGTTTATAATTTTACTATAATAGGTCTTATTGTTGCAGAAATAAAACCATATTTTCGATTAAATAAAGAAGTAAATTTGAGACATTTGAAAGGATGGTTTTTTTTTTTATTGTTGAAAATTTTAATTTGATTTATCATTTGTTTTGTTTTTTTTTTTTTTTTAACAATTCTTTAACTATTAATTTGATTTGAATTTTAATTAGAATAAATGATAATTGTTAATATTTAAAATATCAATTAAATTTAAAATCCAACAAGTAAGAAACCATCCATAACATAATATAAAAATGTTATAAATTTTAATAAAATATAAATTAATTTGTGTTATTTTAATTAAACACAGGATAAGGATATTTTAGCAGAATCAGTGGGAAGAGATAGTGAAATTGGTTATATATTATCATTAGGTGTACATAAAAAACATCGGCGTAATGGCATTGGATCACTTCTATTAGACTCGTTAACCAGTCATTTAACAACAGCTGAACGGTACAAAGTTAAAGCAATTTTTTTACATGTTTTAACGACAAATCAACCAGCTATTTTATTTTATGAAAATAGAAGGTATGTTAGTTTTTTTTTTTTTTTTTTGTGGTTTTATAAAATATAAAATTTAAAGAAATCTATTCATAACAGAAATGACAATTTCTTCAAAATCATTTCATATTTGTGGTATTTTAAAATATATTTCAGTCGTATTATGTACAACTACATTATTTGAATGAATACCAACTATACACGAATATTTCAATATTCTGCTCTAAGTCTAGGTAAAATAAAATCAGCATTACAACATGTAAAATGCAGCAAGGTGACCGACGATAATTTTGGGAAGTTATTTGGCAAGAGATGGTGGCGCTAAAAAAGTTATCAAATAACGGATATGTAAAAGTCGCGACATGTGTTCGTGATGTTGCTAATAAGTGGGATGCAGCAGTCGACAAAAATTGTGCTCGTAAACTTAAATTGCGTATATTCAAGACAAATTGTTTATCGTTACTGTTGTATGATTGCGAGACAAATTTCATGTCCACCAAGTATTCGTTAATGTTTGCATTAGACGCTTATTAAGAATATGTTGGCCAAATGGTAGTGTATTAAGATGAGCAAATAAATATTCCATTGTCATTTAACGCACATCTATACAAGACTAAAGTAATACACCGAAAATAATTATGAGTATCTTATTCCAATTCTATTGTGTCAAGAAGATTGTTTAGTTACTAATATGGTGATAAACAACATAAAAGTTACAGTAGTTATTGTTAATTTATTATATTTATTTCCAATTTGTGTCTCAAAAAATTATTGCTAATATTCATTGTTCAATCATTTGTGATTGAATCGATTTATACATCCTATATGTCCGCTCTATCCGTGTATTCATAAACATTATTATAAATTCAAACATAATATTTTATTTGACAGATTTCGAATGCATTCATTCTTGCCTTATTACTATTCCATCCGAGGAAATTGTAAAGATGGATTTACATATGTATCATATATAAATGGAGGACACCCACCTTGGACATTATTATATCCTTTTCAAAAGAAAAAAAAAATCAATTACAATATTGAATTTAAATTAACACATTTTGTATTAAAAAAAAAAAAGCATGATTAATTTTTTTCCTTAACTGCAGTGCACAGATCATTTAAAAAATTGGTTTTCAACTATACGAATAGCAGGTGGTGTTTGTTCATGGATTGTAAATAAATTACGAGGTATGTTTCGATGGTTATGTAATCGAACAATATCTAGATTTAATTTTGCACATTGAGTCTGATCATTAGAATTTTATTTTATTTAAGTTCATGCCCATTTGTTAATTAATTTAAATGAGATGATTGGTTTTTATTTTACTTATTAACGATATCCTAACTGTGAAATTGGAAAGTAGTATCAAACAAAGAATATTTCAAAAATGTTTTATGCCACCATCACAATATACTAAATATTCAATTAAATGAAATAACAACTTTTTATTGTCATAATTTCAAAGAAACAGAAGAAAAATGATATTTATTTAAGAAAAATAAAAACAACTTATATTTGCTATAGAGACGAATTATGT
>JANSTX010033344.1:0-13861 GCA_027564355.1 Penthetria funebris | reverse complement strand
TATGTAAAGTGTATATAAAATAAAATCCACATGCTATATTATTGATTTCTAACTTTGAGTCATTTCCATTTAAAGGTTAGTATACATCTTTAACAGTATAGTTTACTGGGTTTCATAGAATAATTTTATCGCAATCTTTAAATTTGGGAACAAATGCCAGTAGTCTTAGTTAGTTTTTTTTTTCTATATGATCTAGAATGACTGTAACTTCTTAACTCTGTGATTATATGAGGGTAGCGTATGTCATAAGAATTAACAACTTTGATCAGTCGAATCTTCATGCTAAGTTTCTATAAGCATGTTAATATGTTAATCATTACACTAATTTAATATCCTGTACAATTAAATTAAATTAAATAGTGAAAAATATTGGATATTTATAGATTTAGATTTTATAATAACGTCCTGTAGTCAATTTAGAGTAAGACACAATTGTTCGATTAATAAGTATATATTATTAACCTATATCCAACACCCTGAACTTGAAAGCAGGAAAGTCAACAAATTGATAAATGTAATTGCAACCTAATCGGTGGCCAACAATAATTACAGTATAACATACTGTAATGCATATGATTAAAAATAATGTTTACGTATATAAATTATGCAATTAAATTTCATAATTTAAATTTTTTCATTCGCATAATTACAAGCAACTTTGAACAACATTGAATAATAAAATTCTATTATGGAATATCTGCCAATGTTGAGGTTAAATTGTTAATGTTCTTGTTTGTATAAATCCAATTGCAACTACCGGTGTCTGAGTAAATAATAAAATGCTTGCCGCTGTTGTTATTTCCATTTTTTTACTATTTAGATAATCGATTTAACTTATTGCAAATATGTTTCATTCTTAGTATTTACCATATAATTCCATGATGGTCTGCATTTATGCGAGTTAAGACGATTCTTTGAATGGTTAAATATATGTCTAAACAGTAAGTTGCATTTTACATTGCATATTTAAAGTTATACATGTATACTCAGAGTGGTAAACCTCTTATAATTCATGTTTGCAAGAATAACATAGTCTATAAATATAAACGATTATGTTGATGATATAAGGCAATGTATGTATTTTATTACTATTATGGATAATTATTTAATATACATATTAAGAGAGTTGTTTGTCTATAGTAATGTATTTATTGTCTGATTCACCTGTCCCGTATATATAATATTTGTCTTAAAATACGGAACAAAAGTCAAACATGTTGCATGCATAAGTTAAACTCTATTTTATAAATGGTGGCATTTATGCAAATAATACAGACAATAAGCAAATATATATTTGAGTTCAATTTAATTACCAACATATATATTAGTTGATTCTGATGTACTAAAAATGTTGTGAAAGTTAAAGAGATGGTTCAATGTTTGATGTAATTAATTATCAATAACATGCTAATGGTATTAATAATTAATTAATTTAAGTATCAAGTATAAATTATACACTCGTACTTCATATTCTTGTATAATATTATAAATAAATCTATTATATTATATGGTATATGTAAAAATATGTTATGCAATACTCACTAAATAAAAGTTTAAAAAATATGTTTTATTTACATACTTTGCATTTCCCTTTTTTGCATTTTATGCACTGATGATGGAAATATGAACATTAATTGGTTACCTTTGTTAAACTATATTTGCGGGCTTTAATTCTATACATAACTCTTAGGAGCAGAAATTCTAATTATATGTTATAGAATAGCATTATAGAATGTATATGTGTACACTCTTAATATTACTTATTATTATGTTAAATACAAATTTTTTACGTTTTATTTTGCATTTCAGAGTTGCTAAACAACAATTAAAACTATAGTGATGTGAGAATTTTGAGAAGTCATAGCCAATTGGTAAATTATAATAATTATTTAGTTTAATTAGCCTTGTTATATTTTAACTATGTAAAACGATGAAGCAAAATATTAAAATTACATGTTTTTGAAAACTTTCAAAGATAAAATATAGTTACGTTAAAAAAATGCTATATTTATTGTTGCCATTGAAATATTGAACATAAAATATAGACGTGGAAAGTTGATTTTTTTGCACATGTAAGCTATCTTACTAAACGCCTGGTATATGATTCTAACAACATAATTATGCTTTAGTTTACAACATGTGTCAATTTGCCGAAGTGTAAACAAAATACAGTTTTTGAGCTGCAAATATGTCGACTTTTATGAAACGCAATTTACAGGAAACTACATCCATTTGACGAAAAAAGCAATTACATTGAAAATAAGTGCAATAGGAAATGAAAGCGACAGACGTGGAAAGGTGATTTTGTGGTTGCACTATGATAATCCAAGAACAGCCATGCATCAACATCGACAGCAAAATCGGATATCCATGGTTACGAACTTATATGCTCTGTATATGGTGAGATTAGCTGATTAGTGATCAATTTCCTTTCTAAATGAACTGCATTAAATTTAATGATGTATCGGGAAGATTCTTAACAGATTTAGGTACAGATCTTCAAAATATGCATGACAAATGTATGATGCAGAAATTCTCTGTCAGACGCTCGTAGTTATAGAGTTGCGGTTGATTTCAGTAACCATTATTTCATATTACAATTACAAATTAAGTTCGAGACATAAGGCAGACATAAAGAGACAACTTAGAACTACTAGACGCATATAAGATGCTGAAGATGAGGAATAAGGCAATAGTTTACAATTGGCGAATGGTTTAGTACACGACAACTATAGGCTAGACTGGAACAATTTTTCTAGTGCATTGAGACAAGTTGGTGAGAACGTTCTTAGCCGCATCATTATTGCTATACATAAAAATTCTTTGACCACAAAAATATTACTTTGCTGGGAAATCATTAAAATAACGACGAACGTTCTAAAAATGCAACGCAATTTTTCTTTTTCTTGAACGAAAATTTGCATGGTAAAAGAAAATGCAACACTCACACATTTGCATAAACGAAATGACTTTGCATTGCATGTGTAAGCTGTTCGTCGATGTACTCAAAATACATCAAATGTTTTCTTAATTTAGTATTTTTCTCATGTATTTACATGGTAATTTTCCTGTTTTTTTAATGTATAAATTGCTTGTTACTTTTGATTTAATCATAAAAAAGTCGTATGTACAAGAAAAATGGTGATGTATGAAATCAAAATTAAGACGATTTTCTTCTATGTTATAACGATTTTTGTGAAAAATTATAGAAATTTCTGATCACAGAATTTTTCTGAATTTAATTAAAAAGAAATTTGTTGGAAAATTGCGGAAAATGTCAGAAAATCCAACTTCTATATTTGACGAAATAGAGAAAAACTTTATATGGGCGACCTGCATAACTTTTGGAGCTTCCCATATATTCGAAATTTCAAGTCTCTGGGACTGCCGGTTTAGGAGATCTAGAATTTTTGGCGCTCATTTTCCTTAAAAAATTTCTTTAACCGTAGCGAATTTTCATTATGGGGAATGGATAGACACCATCTGAACACACATAGTTTGTTCTCTGATTTTTTAAATTCGATGAATAATGGCAGAGCTACGCCAGATTTTCCGGTTTTTTGAAAATCGTGCAGACTCAAGTTTGACGGGCTATACCTCGTAGACCGCGTAACGCAGACTTTTCTGTTATACATCAATGGATAGGAATATTGGTCAAGAAAAAATCATTTTCTTGAATTTGGAAAATTTTATTAAGAAAATCGGAACATCAGCCATTGTATGATGCAAAAAATTTTATGACCTTAAAATTGGTATATTCAATGAAAATTTTAACAAATATTTTTCAATAATATTTTTAAAATATAATATAAAGCCTCTTATATACATGAGGATTAAAAAAAAATCGGAAAATTTAGTTTTTCTATTTTTAAAAAAACTTTGAAAATGGCGCTAGAAGTACATTTTCAAATTTTCCCGACCTATAACAGGAGAACAACAAAAAAATCAAAAATACTTATACGCTTAACTGAAGGCGCATAAGGAGGACTACCGACTGTGGAAATGTGAAAGAAAAATCACCAATTTTCACGGTGTTATGGGCATTTAAAAGTGCAAAAAATTAACTTTTAAAATGCAAATATCTCGGTCCAGAAATACAAATCGGGAAATCAGAGTGGGCGAAAGCTGACAATTTGTCCCGGTCTTCGTTCCTGCAAAATTTCAACCCTCTACGACCAACTTTTATTTTCGAACACAAGGGATACCCCTTTGAAAATCTGAAACTGAAAATTGAAAAAAAAGTTGTTCTTTCTCATCCCATATAACACTACGTAAGCAACATTGTACATTGCTAAAGATACGCGTCATCGTCGTCATCGTATGCAAATTTGTAACGAATCTCTTGTACTCATATATGTCACGCCCACTTTTTTTTTCAAATACTTATTTGATTCCAAGTACTTACCGTACTTGAACCACATCTCTACCATGATGTTAAAAATTTGCCGGACGACGCTAACCACCCGCCCAACTCATGCTTGATATCCATGTAGTTTAAGTGCTACTTAAGGTAAATAATTGTGAAAATTTTTAACTTTTTTTTTCTTTTCAGGTTCAAGAATTCTCATATGATTTGCTGTGACGCAGACTGGGGACTTTTTTTTGTTTGAAAGAAAACAGAATATTTGAATTTAAATTATGTACATGAATTTATTAATATTTCTTTTATATTTACAATAAATTGTTTAATTACAATATAATTGTATGTTCAATAGTTTTATTCTTCATTTTTCTTAATTTCTGTATTTTCTTCATGTTGTGCCTTTAGGATTTGATTGCTGTTTGTGGTCCCATTTCTTGTGTGCATTTCCATTTACCAATGACGTGTGGATAAATTACCTGAAAGAACAAGAAAAAGTAAAATTAAAAAAATTCTTTATAAGTGAAAAAAAGTACATTTCTGGTTAAACGGAACTTAATTTTATTAATCAGTATACCAGTATACCACATGAATATCTCTACTGTATACGATAGTTTGTTTCATCAATATCCCCATCATACAATTCCACTAATCTGTGCGTATTGTCCTTTAAATATTTTACAAACACATCTAAAGAACCACAAGCATTGAGTGACAACATTTTACATAATCAACATTATGGATATATGATAAAATGTACAAGCATATGCTCGTGTTTTATCTATAGAATGAATGCAAGCTTTAAAAGATAGATAACAAATTATTACCATTACTGTAATAAACAGGAAAGAATCTGATCTTTAATTAATAATTGCATCTCAAACAACTTCAATCCACGATGCTCTGCATTACTTCTGTAATCTTCAATTTTAGAATTTTCGTTGGAGTAAAACAATGTGCATAATAAATATGTATGATCCATTTCTTCTGTTACATTTTCAAATTCCTATCCTACCAACAATATTCTCAGCCGCATTACACATATAATATCTGCTGCAACTTGTTGTTGGTTATCAATCTATTACCGAGGGTTAAATTCAACATGTTTCGAATATGACAACAAAGAGTTTGGTCAATAATCTGAAAGATTAATGAGACATTTATTAGATATTTGTAATCAACAATTTTCTACGTTCAAATATAAACCATCAAATGTATATTTGGTTTCAAAGATTTAAAGCATATTTTCATAAAAAATAACAAATGACATTTATTATTATAATACAATTATCAAAATGCCTTTTTCATATGAATTACATCAACACAATTATTATATTATTAATTATATTACGACTTCTCAAACCCATCGAAACACGAATTGCATGCGTAAATATCACATCATTCGCTAAACTTATGATATGTTATTCAATCACCTGTTAAATTCGTTTCCAAAATTAGTATTTAACAAATTTAAGATATCTAATCAAATTTTAATTCCAAAATTGCAATTCAAAGCAACCAAGTGATTAAGTACCAATAAAACTTTAACAGTTAAATGAAACTTTCAAACATTTATACATTTTTTGAAAACTAAACTTTTCCGACTTTTGAATGGTTAGGTTAATTTCAATTGCAATCTTGTTAACATATATTATATTTTTCTTTTAATTGATATATGTGTCTAAATATAATATTTGATTATCTGAATTATCTTAATTTGTATATTAGTGATAATCACATATAAGTTGAGTTGCTGCTTGTGTTTGTAAATATCTCAAATTCGTTAGACTTACTGAAGTACATGTTTTAATCTAAATGTATTTTTTTTTTAATGCAGTGAGATTATGATTTTATGCATAATTTTCCGTATATGTACAAAAAAAATACATATAAAACTCACGTCCCAATGCTATGTATAGTCTCGAATTTTGATTCACACACCTAACACATATTCCAAATAAAAAATAATATTTTTTAGTTCTATATTGTTAATTTACTTGAAAAAAAGCTGCTTTTAAATTTGAGATCTTGCTTAGGTATCGATCAGAATTATACTTGACAATCCTTATTTATTCATTTTTAATAAATGTATCTATTTAACAGTAATTGTTTTTTTAAACGATTTATGCATAACTGCATTCATAACATAAAAATTAGATAAATATGATTAATCAGTAAAATGTAATCCGATTGTATTTCAATTAATTTTTTTTTGAAATGTATGATCGAAAACACTACCAAATAAAATATAATAAGCTGCATTCTTACATTATATAGAATGTTACAAAAAAAAAAAAATCTTAAAGTATTAGCATTTTAATCGAAAAAATATTGAAAATTACGGTAAGAACAAAAAACTTAAAATACTCAAAATTTTGATATATGATCGATTTGATTGATTGTTTAAGGTGTGTTTGAGCGACAATAAATTTATCTGATGGAAACTCACCTAACAAACAAAAACAGACAGATTGATGTGTTTCTGATATGACGTTAAATATTTAAATATTATTATTATTGTTATTATTGTTATTGTTGTTATTGGGTATTGTTGTTGGATTTATTGATAAATTTTAATATTCTTTCATTTTTTATTATCTCTATAATGCCAGTCATACGATTATTTTTATATATATATATATAAATATACATAGAATATATATATATATATATATGTAATATAAGACTTGAATATTTAATAATAATTATTTAGGTGCGGTTTAATGGGAGGTGGCAATTATCTTTACAGAGATGAGCAATTTTTTTTTATCCACATTCATCTTTTTAATGTTCTTAAATGCAAACAATCACATTCCTAAATTTTACATATGAATATTATTGTAAAGTTAAAAGAATATCCCCGATCTCTGCGTATTTGATTATTACTGGTTTCATATGTATAGAAACATAACTTATAATGCATACGATTGACGAAAAAGTGGAAAATATCTCGATAATCTTAGGATAATCCAAGTTCAAGGTATTATAAATATTTATACAACGATCTTGTATATTATTTTCATAGGAAAAAGGGATAAAGAGATAAAAAAAGGGACAACTGCATTATGTATATAAACATATAGGAACAATGTCTAGATTATTCATAAAACAAATCGCCTTAAATATGTTAAGCATGTCACCTGTCAATACACATATCGCATTTATCTACTTTGGGAGGTCCAGTCACATGTTTAACAAGAATTATATACTTAGTTTGACATACTTGTAGAAAAAAAGATACTTTTTAGCAGTCAAAAATTGAATATATGAATATACACTTGTATACACAGTAATTTCGTTTTTTTTTTGATAAAGGTAAAATATTTGTTAGATTAATCCAATTCTTCTTGTTTGATTTTCATAAAGTTTTTATTTCATTCATTTAAAACATGTCAAGAAACTTAAACTTTTAATAAAAGGTTTTGAAGAATATTCAGCTATAAAAATAATTTAATTGTATATGTTTATATTCGTATTTAAAATTGAATCCTAATTGCTTACTTATTAATCTTATTAAAGCAGAATAATAATAATATATAAATCGCTATCCTTAATTTATTTCTATTATTAACACTATACATAAGCGTACAAACTCTCGAGTTTCAATCAATATTTCAAAATAAACAACTAATACTTAATATTTCAAATTCAATGTTTCTCTTAGTAGATGATATCTTAAATACGATATATAATATTTGTTTATATATTGTTCAATATACAATAGGATATTATATTATTAAGAATGAAATCAAATCATATTATTAAAGGTAATAAACTATAAGATACTGATGCAATCAAAACAAATAACAAATCGCATTTCTGGAAGCGAACTTAAGTAATTGACTTAGTTACTATTTTCAGATTATTTACGCTTTAGTTTCGCTTATTCTTTATTTCGAACGATAATTACAGCACAAAATAAGCATTGTTCATTAAAAAAAACTAAAAAAATGTGTAACTCTACATTTCTCTTTAATTTTAATATAATAAAAATGTAAAATTTCCAATCAAAATATATGGCGAAATTTGTTATCAAAATTACTTAGTACGATTATATATCAGTACATAATTATGTCGTAAATGATGCTTGATCTTCGAAGTTGAGTTTCTTTTGTTTATTAACATTCAATTACATAATTCTAATTTGGCAGTTAAAATTCTAACTGATTCCTTTAATAAAAAAATATGTATACTAGTACAAGAGTATTATTATAAATAAAATTAAATCACGTATCACTTTCTTTAATCACTTTATCCAATCTTACGTATATAAAAATTATGTTTTATTTGTCGTTCTTGTTGTTTACTACATTAAATTCTTATATCAATTTCGGTAGATGCATAGGAAAAGGGATATTTTTCCAAGTAATGTTTGTTATTATTATATTATTATCATTACTATTTTCATTACTACTCATAAATGTTAGTGTATATATATATATATATATATATATATATATTTATGTTCATATGGTAAATAAATTTATACCTTTTGGTTTAAGTACAACACACAACATAAAAAACTAATTTATAAATATACATGAAAATTATTCCTAACATGGATAATGAGTATTTTTATTACGTTATCTTTTCATGCTTATCACGTATTCAGATAAAATCCTTAGATTTGTATAATAAAATTGTACAGAATACTTTTCATGTTTTCTTGTTTGTTACTATATGTTTTGTTATCGATATATTAAATTTATTTAATTAATTATTTTAGTTTAAATTTATATTTTAAGATTTCAAAATGAATAAAATATCAGTACTTTTTAATGTATAATTGTATTTTAAAATAAAACTAAAATACATTCAAATTAATTTTGATCACAAAATCTTTTATGATTTTTTTTGAATTTCTGTATATATGTTTTTAATTACAAAATCAAATTTTATGTTCATTCTTCAACTTACGAGAAATTTGATTTCTGAAAAGACGTATAAAAAACAAATTACAAATAGCATTTTATTCAACCTAAACAAAATATATTTATTTTATTACTATGTTTATTTAATTTGTATTTAAGTGTTACGATAATAAAATTTTCCTTTTTTTTGAATTACTAATAAATAAAATTTTACCGAAAATGTATATTTTCTATATTATGTATTTCAAAAATCATTTATTTATGACTGTTATAAAACTTGTATAGACTTTTCAAATTAAATTATAATTATATATGATTTAAAATATATTTTCAGTTAATTAACATTTTTATTTAATTATAATCCGACAGTGTTATATAATCCATTCTTATAATAATTCATTCAAACAATAATTTAATGTATATTTAATTAACTGTATGAGTACTTGGTATGACTTACCGACTAATAAATTTGTACATTGTAATAGTAAGTAATGTAATATCTAAATTAAATTATATAGTGACACATAAATTGAAATTTATATTTATATTTTAATTAATGTTTTCTTCTTCTGCTATTAAATGGGACTTTCTATGAGAGAAGACAATATAAATTTGTGTATGATGACAAAATAATAATTTATATTTAGTATAATATACTTGGAGTATTCAATAATAAAAACTCATTTATTGTAATTCTAATTTATATTCATTATCTTCATTATCTCAACATTTTCACCACATGGGTACATAGATATTCAATTGGCGTTTTTTTTTTATATAAATGTAATATCAAGTGACAGACTAGTATGTCTCAATCTAACTTTATCTCTATGTTTTATGAATGTAATTAATATGTAATGTAATCGTGGCTTATTGTGACAATCATTTTTAAATTTGGTGTACTTATAACGCTTAACATTTCAATGTAGCTACTATAAATTCACTAACTTAAAAACAATTTATATTATTTTCACTACGTACATTAGGTTGATCAAATAACTTTAATTTACCGCACAACATCGATATTGACTTTCATTGGACAAACTACGGTGCAAACGAACCAATTAATAATATGTGTAAGTCCTTTAATAATATATGTGATAGTTTGTCTGTTTTTCGAAATATTAAATTATTATAACATTTGTTCTTATTAATCTTGTGATACTGAGAGTTTAGGGAAATTAGTGTCTACCTATAAACTGATATGATGCTGCTGATTTTAGGTTTCAGTAATATTGCATATACATATGAAGCACAAGAAACAATTGAAATTGTTGTTCGAAGGCATCACTAATTATATTAACAATATTTTTAATAAAACTATTGTATTATTATACAAATATCGTGAAACAAACGAAAATTAATTAGGAAAGTACGATTATATAACTAATCACTTTACAAAATAATGACTTTCATAATACAGGTAAATTTATCTTTTACCCACAAAATTACTACAATTAATTATTGTATAAAACCAATATTTAACTTTTAAAAATTAAATTAACATTACCTTAAAATAAATAAATAAATTCATTCAAGGTTTTGACAAAGAATAACAAAATTCCAACCAAAAATATTCATGTAACAAAAGTGATGATTACTCTATGATATTTTTTTTTTATTGTATTCTCAAAAATTCATAGAAAACATATTAGGCTTCATTTTAAACAATAAATTTTTATCTCTTCTCGTATGCCTATTGCAAACAATAACTATTTTAAATGTACGTTACATATGTTTATGACTATATTATACAATGGACGTAAATACTATAATATTGAAGTTTTAATTCAAATGAAAATTTAAAAGCATCATATGAATGACAGAAAAAGAAAAAAATAATACACTCGAGTAGATAATGTGTATTTAATTTCATATAAACATATATTTTTAGATGGTTTTCAAAATGCAAAATAGCCACTTAAATTTCAAAGTATACTACAAGAACGACGACGACGACGACGAATTTCTATATCTGAAGTTCTAAATGAGAAATTTTTTGGTTATCTAAATAAAAACTTTTTTGTATCGTATTTCATTTAAAATTAAATGAAGAAAGTTTCCAAAAAATTATTGACCATATGGTCCAGTAACAATCATAATACATTTTTCTGTCGTTAATATTTTTCAATTATATGAGCAACAAAATTATATCCATTATTTGAAATGAAACAAATGTGTAAAAATTTTATCATTAGAAAACAACAAATTTTCGACTTCGCCACTTGCGTCTATGTTCTTCATGACATTTGATCGTTGAAGTCTTATTGACTTTTGTTACGGTGTCACATATTGCACCTTTGTATCTTGTATGACTTCAACTTAAGTTCATGTTGCAGTATGCTGTGTATGCTTGCTGTACTCTGACGAAGATTGCATTCATTTCGTGCTCCCGTAAAGTAAGTATTAGGTGTTCGTAAAATCGATAAAACTTAGAATGACAAATCGTATATGACACGATAAAATATACTTTAATTCTTGTTTTCTACTATATACTTATTTATTGAATTTAGTTTTTCACGTATTATGCTCATCTCAAGGAACATATTTTAATAATATTACTTTAAATGTACGTTTGTTTTTAAAAAATTAGTAAGTAGAAATTTTCATCATATAACAATTATCTTTTTTGATTACCTGTGAATCATCCGATGTTGCTGAAATTGCGATTTTGATGTAAGAAAAAAATATTTGATGAATTTTGATTACCCATAATGTCAGCAAACCTATAAATATTTTAAAAAAATAATTAAGAATCTCATATCAAGGTAAATGTAGATAAATGTACATTATTTTAAGGGTTACCACGAAAATGTGTAACTTAAGAATTTTGTGTAATATTAGATGATACGAAAATAAAGTCTAAAATTATATTGATTCATGTCTCTAAGAAAACTATGCTAGTTTAATTTGATAAAACATTAAATATGCTATTGATATTTAGAGTATGTAGTAATATTTATTAATAAAGCGTCTGTAACATATATCAAATATTCAAAATCAATATTTAAATAGGCAAACCCACCCCCTTTTTAGTTTCTTGCTTTGAGTAATATATACCTAAAATTAATCATATTATATACAACGCATATTATTCACCTATTATCATATTAATATTTTATTTACATTTATATTTTGATGTCAACAATATTAATTATATTAATTATAATTCATATATAATATTAATAGTCATCAACGTCATCATCATTTATTTAATCGTCAACATTTTTATCATACTCCCTCGCTGTTCAATCATTCACAGCTTTACCACCTTCGTAATTATCATCAGTAACATTATCATTATTATAATCATTGTCACAACCATCATCATCGTGATGGTGAATATTATCGCGTATCAGACTCTTGTATAAATATTAATATATCTACTTACCTGTAGTTACATATTAGAGAAGGTAATATAAAGTAAACAATTTCAGTTTATTAAATATACATAATGGAAATATCATTGTAAACAATGAGTTTGTAACTTTTGGGACTGATAATGTAATTTATGTAAATGTAAATCATTATATAATATGTACAAATATATTATATACAAAATATAAACTACCCGTATATGTCACACGTAACGCCTGTATCTTTTCTAGGGAATGGAAATGGGAATATTGTTGGAACGTGAGTATTTTCTAATTGTATTTATACATACTCGTATTTGATAATAATTTACTATATTCATATATTAAGTATTATTCAGATAACAATAAATTTTGGAATATTATAAATTATTAAAAACAATAATAAATGTATTTATAGAATAATAAGTGAAAATAAGGGTTGAATGACAGAATGTTTGTTATTCGTTAAAACAATCACATAATTATCAACTGCAGGTATTACTATGAAAATCCAAAAATATAAAATAATAATACAAACAGCGAGTATTAAACCGAAATAATATGTGGTGACTTGCAAGAGAGCGAAAGTATAACATATACAAATTATAATCATCATATCAAAACTGAAAAATTAGAAATTTTCCGAATATTTTGAGTAACTCGAAGATTCAGAAAATATTCCGACAGTACCATAATACGCCTAGCGGCAAGTCTTTTATCCTATTTATGTTTATTTGCGGTTTGCTTAATAGAACTTTATAACATTTACGCACTAATTTGACTAAATTGGTTCAATACATTATATTAACCTTTACGCCTCAAGGGCGAATACGGATAGATTACGATGTTAATTTACCATTTATTGTATAATATGCAATGTACCATCAAATGAATAAACTTAAATAACTATAATTGAAATTTACCAACCGGAAAACATAAGATAAATTATAATTATCCAGTTATACACTTAAATATTTTAGTACATAGGTATATGAATCCCCAGCTATCTTAACGTTTTTGATGTTTTTTAACTAGTCGACAAACGCAACATTAGCACCATCCGTTTAGCATCGATAACTCGCTATTGCTGACATATATCGTGATATATTTACCAGTGACACCACGTGGAGGTGAAAATTGGTTGTGTAACCATTTGATAAAAATACTTGGGTACTATTCGAAGTTATTCATAATACATAATATTATGTTTTTGAAATTTAATATATATGTTAAATGTTTCAGATTTAAATAACCAATTTATATATATATGCATA
>JANSTX010033333.1:0-13862 GCA_027564355.1 Penthetria funebris | reverse complement strand
GAGATAATTTATAAAATAAAAGAAAATTTATTTCGTGATTGGTACAAGTTTGTATATACTCGTACTATTGATGTTTCTTGGCAAGAATTTAAAACAGATGCTTCTTCAATTTGTATTTTCAGAAGATATTTATATATAAATTTAAACAAATTGCAAATCAATTGTATTTTATATACTCTACTTTAAAATGTAGTTAGTACTTTTTGTAAATTCTGTGAATTACAATCCATGTAAAAGACAGCGCTCCGTTTTTTTTTTTTCTTTTTTGCCTTTTAAAGTAGCAATATCATTGTTTTAAAAAATATAATTGTTTCTGTGCAAATAATTTATAAGTTCTCTATTTTTTTTTTTTTTTTTAATTTACTATGGACTGCCAATATCAATCAGGTATAGTCATTATTTCATGGCCAAATAATGTTACACAATTTAAAAAATTAATGTATAGACTACTGCAATAAAATAGTGATCATGTATCAGAAATTAAACTTATCAATTTGACCATACTTTATATATTAAAATTATTTTCGATAGTTTAATGATCTCTCTTGCAATAATTGGATCTTATTATTAGTTTTTTTTACTGATTCATTGTATAATTAAATATATAAAGTGAATAAAATTTGTAAATTTCCATAATGAATATTATTATTATAGATTATACTGGTTGTATGCTGATGTTTTGTATTTAGTGATGATGTCTTTAAGAGATGATAACCATGACTTCTTGCTATATGAATCATTTCTATATATTCTAAATTTGAATTTATACTTTAAGAAAAAAATATCAGAAATATTTGAAATATAATTTTTTGTTTTTATAAATTTCTATTTTATTTTGTAATAATAATATTGAGATCATCTATATCTCTATGGTGATTGGTACCGGTGTACACATTATGCAAAGGAAGATGCAATTTAAATTTAAATATTCAAATTCTTTCTTTATATTAAATATTATTTGGTGATAATTAAGAATTTTCCAAAAAGTTTTAGTTCAATAAATTCATCAAATTATTGACAAGTTCTGCGTGTACAATTATGGTAGTCTTAGAGCGTTGATCTGATGATTGTAATTAAAGATTTAAATATATATTTTAGATTTACATAATATATTTCTTGTCTAAATTAGTAATGTTCAATCATATACAATGTTTTTAAAAATAAATAATGAGAGTCGATGATTTCATTTTATTTATAAAAACCAACATCAAATTAGTCCTTGTACTCGCATTATATATATATATATATACATTATCTGCATATTGCACAAAACAATAATAATAATAATAATAAAAACCATTAATTAATATTTCGAAATATATCCTTGTCTTATATTTTTTTTTTTTTAAATTCAATAACAATTTAAATTTCGTCGACCTTTCAAAAATAAATGAAATTAATTTATTATTTTTGCGGAAATAATTAATAAACAGAAATTAATAAAATATTTAAAAGTTAATTAATTGATTGATTATGTTTATATTGATGAGTATTTTTCACATAAAAATATACCTTTGTGATAAATGAATATTTAATTTATTTATTTATTTTCTGTCTCAATAATATATTGTCTAAAGTATGATTTTTTATTAGTTTCAAATAAATATTAAATGTAATTTAAATATTATTCATATACTTATTATATAAATGTTCATAATAGATTTCACCCATATGAAGAGAAAATAATTAAATAGTTAATTTGAATATCAAAAAGTGTACCTTTACAAATTAGTGATCAATATAATTTTTTCTCATATCACTAATATTTGTTGTTAATTCCAATTGTTATGGAAAAATGATTACCTAATTTAATTAATATAACAAGCATTTCTTTTTTAAGCAGTTATATATTGGTTATGCACCTCCACAACCTCTACACAATATATTGCATATAAATACACCTTATTGGGTTTGTTAATTGCATTTCTGCTCTATGTACTTCTATATCTTCCACACAATTCTGAACATTATAAATTAACATTACTTCAAATGTTTTCGATATGCAATATCTTTCGGTACATGGGTATATAAAGTGTTATTCTTTAAATTATAATAACTAATCACACTAATGTCGCAGTCAATTTTTAGATTCATATAGCAAAAAAAATATTTGATTTGTCTATAATATAATCCATAATCTTGTGTATATTTTTAAAAACATACATTTAATCTTATTTTCTTTCAAATCATTGTCATATGATTTTATAAGCAATTAATAATGTTGTTTTTATTTTTTTATTTTTATTTCCAGAATCACCAATATTATCCAATGCTGTATTATTAGAATTGGAAAAGAAATTGTCATCAAACACTGCCAATTTAAGCTGCCAAACGGAACAAAATCATCAACAACAAATTTTATATACAAAACAAATTCAAGAGAATAATAATAAACATTTTTATCCTGTTGCAACAACAAAGACACCAAAATTTGAGAATAACTTAAAAACAATAACTTTAAATACACCACCATATTTTTCATGTGTAAATTTTAAACCACAAGATTGTTGGCAACCTCAATTTAAACAACAACAACAGCAACAACAAGACCATCATCATCAACAACAACAACACCAACAACAATATCAACACCAACATCAACAAAACGAATCATATCTACCGGAAGAAGAAGACCATCATCAACATCATAGTCATCATAGTTATCCATCAGCTGTTGTATTAAATGTTATTAGTGATTCACGTCCGATAAGTGCACTTTACGATATAATATGCAAGGAAAAAGAAAACGATAATATAATGAGTAGTATAGGTAGTAATAATAGTAAATCAATAAAATTATCTACAACTGAAAAGATGAGATTACAGGAAAATAGTGAATCAACAATGTCATCGTCTTCATCAGTTAAAGATAATTTATTAAATCCCTCTATAGAATATAATATTATTAATAATGATGTTGATAATGAAAATGATTGCGGTGATATTTCTCTAGTGAATATCAGTAAATTAACAAATAATTTAATTTTAATACCCACAACAACTAATAATAATATTAATAATAATCATAATAATTATAATAATACTAATAATAAATCGCATATAGCAACATTAAAAACTAGACAAAGCAATCGTGAACGCGATGATAGAATTACAAAATATGTTGATGAAAGACGTCGACAATTAGGTATAATTGGTGTAAATGAAGAATTGGAAAAGGAAAATGATACAAATAGAAATCGAAATGAATTACTGAGTGATGGAAGAAGGTAATTATTATTTATTTATGATTTAAATTTATTACAATTTTTCAATTTATTAATATTTAACAGACACACGTAGACTGTTAATTAAACTTGTGTTATTGAAACTTTTTGTAAATTTGAAAATATTGATAAAAAGTTCTTAAATGCTTGCTTATAGAAGATGGAGGCTGACTGTCACTGTTTTTTTTTTATTCAATGCTCATAATTTGAAAGCATATAATTTAAATAAAAACTTAAAAATAAAAACAATGTTGCTAAAAATTTTATTAAATTTTATAAATATTTTTTTTTAATTTCAATAATCAAAAAGGAAGCATATATCAGCTTTATGTTAGTACTTAGTACATTTATATTGTTATATGTTTCAAATCAATAAAATATGCATTTCGCTTGCATCAATGTCATGACATAAACACACATTGCATTTTTCGTAACAAATCTAAAAGGACTGATTTATATAATATTCATTTGATTGTTTTCTTTTTTTTTTTTTTTTTTTTTTTTTTTTTTTTTTTTTTTTTTTTTTTCAAGATACATATCTCGTTCAACATTAACAAATAAACCATCATCATCATCTGATACAAATTTATGTGTAAGTGCAATACCAACAACAAAAATGCGATCAAAATCATCTTCATCATCATTAAAATCACCAACAAAATATCTATCAACAATATCATCATCTACAAAAAATTCAACAACTTCATCGTCACCAACAACAATAGCTACATCAATTCAATTAAGTCCACGACCAATGAGTACACCTAATGTTGTTGCTGGAACTGCTGCTGATGGTGGTGGTGATGGTTTAGTAACAGTACATGCACCAAAAAAATCTATGCAACTTTCATTATTGACTTCATCGTCTAGTGAATACTCATCAACAAATAATAATAGTAATAAAAATTCAATACCATCATCATCATCATCGAATTTATTTCAACAACAATCGATAAGGACAACTAAAGCGTCAAGATTAAGAGTTGCTGCATTAGGTAAGAGTTTTTCTATTTTTATACATTTATTATTACTCTTAATTGTACTTACTTTTATCCATCCATTTTGTAGATAAACAATCAAAATCATCGACAACATTAAATACAGATGGTGTTTTAATACAACGAAAACGATTACAGTTGTTTGAAGAACGACCAATTGATGAACCTGTATCACGTCGCTTACGAAGCAATTCACGACCAATGACTAATAATCTCAACAACAATAATAATAATAATATTAAAAATAATGATAACAATAATAATAATAATAATAATAAAAATAGTAAACGTTTAGTACCCTCAATTGATGTATCAGTTAGTCAAGTATTAAATGAATATTCTGTTCCAATTGATAGTCGCAATGCTGTAAATAAATTAGAAATAAATGTTCCTGAAAATGCCACTTTACCGCCAACAACGCCGGAATTTGAAGACTTTAGTGTTACATTAGATATATCACCTAGATTAAGAACCTCAACAATGCTATCAAATAAAATTGAAATGCATTCACCAACATCAAGTAGTCAAATGGTAATAAATGTATTTTTCGAATATATTATATCAATACAATATAAATTTTATGTTGTATTAAAATTTAAAGTTTTTAAATTTTTTGTTTAAATATAGTCTGTGTCACCAAGACCACGTGAACGTGATAAGTCATCGAAACGAAAATCTAATTTAAATCGAGCATTACACGAAGAATCCACTCAAGAAAGTTAGTATATTATGTTTTTTTTTTTTATTTTGTATAATTATTTTATGTTGATATTATAGAAAATTGTATAACATAGGATTGAATTGTGCCGTACTTTTTGAAAACCTATGTTACAATCGGTGTTAACATTTAGTTAGTAAAAAAGTTTCCATAAAAAATATCTCTATAGGATGAATTTGTTAACAATTGCTATGAATTTTTATTCATTGCACATTTAATTTAAAATGTGCATAGTAAGTGAGAGTCTATGATTTGAAATATTGGGGGCAAAGTGCCGATGATTTAATTATGTCTTTATTAATGCAATACGGAAATAGTTAAGTGAACACAACATTTTATTGGTACTATATCAATTTAGCGTAATTTATAAATAAGAAGATGTACTTGGCTAATTTTGTCTCCTGACAATAGGTAACCATGAAATGTAAAAATTCTTACAGATTAATTATCATAAGATTCCTGATGTTCACAAGTAAACAAAAATATATGGAATTATAAAAATCTATATATATATATTTATATATATATATTTCTACTATTATAATTTAATCTAAGGAAATCCAATTTGTAAAATACAATTTATTTTTAAATTTACTAAACATTGAACAAAGTCATGCAATAGAACACGTTTTTTACTGTCTGCCTTAGAGTGTGCAACACACTGCAAATTTTTTCCAATAAAATAATTATATATGCAAATTTTTTTGCCTTTAAATTACAAGTTTTCATAATAGTTTTGTATATATTTTTATTTGATAATGAATAGTTATTTGTTTTTATAAAATGTGCTATAAGTGAAATAATTATTTGATATTGGAGAGAATAATTTTAATTAAAATATAAAAACAATTGACAATGGATTCCATTCGAGATGCCTATTGTGCAATTAATAAAATTATTCATGTTGCAAGTAAGATATAAGTCTTATATTAAATAAAATAAACAAACTAATCCTTTACCATGGACAAAGTTATGTAATTTTTTTTTTGAAGCAATTCATTGAGGATATTATTTTTTGGATTTAATTTTAGATTAAGAAAATATATTTTACTTAGACAGTGTACAATTATAGTCTTTACGTTTAGATACTGAGCAGCGTTAATTGCAAAAAAAAAAAAATTATATTTTAAAAATCATGTTAATATTGTAATAAATTATTAATTATTAATCAATTTTTAAACCAGATAGTGAATAGTATATTCGATTCTGATTACTTATCACCTACATAAACTTTTATCACATAATATCCGATATGAATAAATAGTATTTTAACCAAAATACATTAATTGTGTACATGAATTATTAATATTAATTTATTTATTGTTATAAATAAATGGGAATTTAAAAAATATTATTAAAAAAATATGTGCTCGTGATTGATGAAAGGAAACGGTTAGAACAAATTTATTACTATGAATAATATCTCAATGATTTGTTGTTGTATAAAATCTAAGAAAGACATCAAGAAACAGATAAGTGGTATCGTCTATTAATATTTTACCAATGAAGTATATTTTATTAAATCCATCGTAGTTCTAGATATAAATTAGAATACAAATATTCGTTAAAGAATTCTTTATTTAGCTCAAACATATTATGTTATTATTTTTACAGATCATTGCATATTATTACATATATTATAGACTTTATTCCTATACTAATTTCTATTAAATTCTATTTTTCAGACGATATAACAAATCGACGTCGTCAACGTCGTGAACAAGGAAAAGCACAACAATTAATGCCATCCGATATTGAATCAATAAATTTAATAAAGAATGTTATCTCATCACCAATGAAACGAAATGGTAATGGAACTAAGAATGAACTTGCCATCCATATGGAAAATGCACGTAAAACTATTAAATCACCATTATCATCAACATCATCACCGTCGCCAACAAGAATGCCAATAATTTCACCACCATCATCATCACCGTCCGCTGCCATAGCAACAACATATGCCGAACGACGTAAATCAAATACATTAAGTCCGAAACATCAACAATATAATACAAAAATAATTGACAATAAAATTTCAAGTGATGAGGCTAATAAATTAATTAAAAAGAAATTATCATCACCAGTTACTGTTCGAAGTAGACCCACATCATGCAAACAAATTTCGCCAACAATTCAGACAAAAGATTCAGAATATTTACGCAAAAATAAACGTTTATCAGATGTTAGTCGTAAAATGGATGCGTTAAGAGAACGTACAACAACTGATTTAGCTGATATCCAAAAAATTACAGCTAAATGTAGTCGTATTAGTCCAATTACAACAATCAGCACTAACCATAATAATAAAACTATTGACAGAACAGTAACATCTTCAACACCAACCATCAATAATATCACAACTAAATTACCGTTGCCAATTTTATCCAAAAATAGTATTGATAGTATTGAAACCAATGAGACAAGTAACCAAGAATCAATTAGTAATTCGGGTGCCATTAAAAAAGAATTAAAAATTATGGATAACAATTTTGTAAATTTACATGAAATTATTAGTGATGAAAAATTTATAAAAAAGGATAGAATTAGTTTTGAAATTGAATCACCAATGATTAATTCGAATAGAGAAGAGACAGATCAATATGATGATGAAAATCATCAAATAACAATTGAAAGTAATTTTGAAGATCATTGTCGATCGTCTAGTATTGAACCAAATGCAATTATAGAAACGAAACCTAAGAAAAAATCTTCTTTTGAAATAGTTTCTCCAACCATATCACCTGAACTCATTCGATATCAGTCGCCCTCCATTAATCATAAATCGACTGAATTATTATTGCAACAGCAGCAAACACCATCAACACCACCACCACAACAACTTCAACACCAACAACATCAGCAATCACCAATTTCGCAATATCAAATGACTACATCAACAAGAAAATCACCAAATTTACGTCGTAAAAATTCTGAAGATAATCCATCATCATCTTCATCGTCTTCATTAAATCAACATAATATTGTATCAATTTTAAAACGAAAAGATTATAATGAATCAAGTTCAGCATCAAGTAATAATGCATCGCCTGTAACATTTTCATCAAGTGTTGTCGACACACCAACGAGAAGTTCGACAAAACAAGGTATATTAAAAAAACGTAGTTCATTGGATGAAAGTCGTTACAGTAGAAGTCATTCACCAGATGAAAAAAGTATTTTAATTAAAACACCAAGACGTAATAGTTTAGAAGAAATACAAAATGTTGGTGGTATATTAAAACAACGTAATACAGACGATAGTAGAAATGAATATGCCATAATTAATACGGAACCACATAGTATATTAAAGAAAAAAGATACATTAACACCATCCGATTTATATCCAAAACATGTATCAATTTCTGAAGCTGTAATTTTGGCAGCCGCAGAATTATGTCAAGATAATAATGACGATAGTAATAATAATAATAATAATAATAATAATAATAACAATAGTAATTGTGATACAGATAATGAATACGATATAATTAAACCAATATTAAAACAAGATTTTCCAATTGTGAGTGCACCACGACCAATTTTAAAGAAAAAATATTCATCTGATACTGAAGAGATACGTCCAATTCTGAAAACATCACGTAAAAGTAGTAGAGAAGAATCAGAGGATACAGATGATTGTGGAATTGTACGTCCAATATTGAAAATTGATTCACCAGCAAAACGTAAAAGTTACAGTGATCCATTTGAAACAAATATTGTATTACAACGTAGCCGTTCGCTGGAAAATCCAGAACAACAGCAACAACAACAACAACAACAACAATATCAATTGCAACGTATTGAAAGTGCAACACAAATTGAGAAACCATTAATTTCAGTTGCTGAACGTATTAAATCAATGGAAAAGGTTTTATATTTGGATAGTGCGGCTGCTGTTAAAAGGGACATGTTTAGAGATAGAGATAGATTTAAGACACAACCGGTCACAGTTGAGGAAATTAGTTGGTAAGATTTTTTCAAATGTTGAACTTCTGTTTAATTCATATTTTCTTTCTTGCCATCTTTGTCAGATATGTTTTCATGAATTTAATGTTATGATTGTATTTTAGAGGATTATTATAAGTTTATTAACTACTGTTATCAGACATATTTATAAATTTGCATCAAATGTGTATTATTGGTTCTACTTTATCAATATATGATTTCTTTCAGTTTTCAAGAGTTGTCTGCAATAGAGTCAATTACTAATAATGCACTCTTAGCACTATTTTTCCACATAAGTGGAATTCTCATTAATATTGGAGTTTCACCTGAACTTTTAAAAAATTTAAACATGTTAAATTCGTCATAGTATTTTACAATCTTCTAAATATAAGTGATCTTCGCTCGTATTCATTCAATAACTCTGTTATTTCACCATTTATCTCATTGTTTGCATATCTGTTCCCTGATTCTATATCCAAAAGTGGATTTCTTTTTTACCTTATTAACTATTTCTAAATTATGAATAAGATAAGCAATGCCTTATTTCTTTCTATATTTCTACAGGTCCGAAATGTTTTATGCTCATTTATGTTTATTGCAATTTTGTGTTGTTTGTTGTGCGGATCTAATACTCGTATATAAAATTTTTGTTTCAAAAGAATTTCTCACAATATAAATCAAATATTGGCGAATATGTTTAAAAAATAAAAAATAAAAAATATTTTTGTGTATGTGTAATTTAACCAAAAAAGAAAAATAAACACATTTCCAAAATGTCTGGTAAAAAAGTAAATTTTCAATTGAAAATTTAAACAACAATTTTGGCAATTAACCAAAATGTAATTTCTATATTTATAAATTTCAATTTGCAATAGTTTTCCACAGGTTGTAAAATAGCTCATCTTTTCGAAAACATTATTCTGTTTATTGTGCTCAATTTGTATAATAAAAATAATGAAATTAATTTATTGATTTTTCTCCTATTTATTAGTTATTTAATGAATTTTCTTTTAATTATTTCCAATTAATTTTCTGTTTGTTTCTCATTTACGATTAGTTTTTGTATACTATAAATGATATATTTTCCTAATCAATGTTCATGAGTTTTATTCTTTCGACAAGAAAATCGGAAAATTGCTCACATATGTATGGAGCAGCATGTATATGTGTAATTTTCTTTATACATTCGCACTTACGAAGTGGATATTATGAAGATACGAAAATATATTAAAAGATTTTATTTTTAGACGCATAAGATTTTGCTGTTTTATATTTTATAAGAAATTATAATAGGACCGACGATCGAATATATATTTTCTTCAGTTTTGCCATTTTCTTTCATTTTTCTCTTTTTTTCATAATATCTTTGGTTTTCCTTATTTAAATTATTTTGTTTTAATTTTTTGATTTTTGCTTTTTAAGCAAAATTTTAATTTTGCAGCAGCAGTTCAATTATAAATTTTGTGCCACGAGCCGCACTCAACCTTTTCAAAATTGAAAATTACGAAAAACGTAATTTATTTATATTTCGTTTAAAATATTAACTCCTAAATTTTAAGTGTGTGCATAATTTAATTTATAAAATGTTTTTTACAAAATTAGGTCAGATTAATAATTTATTAGAAATTAATTTTTGTTTTTAATGATTGATTGATTGATTGGTGGTTGTTAAAGGTTAATATGATATCTGTTTTAATCATTTGTAAATTAATAATGCAAAAAAAAAAAAGGCTAATCTAAGTTCATACTCTGAATATTGTGATTGATCGTGTAATGATTTAATTACTGAATTGCTGCTATTTGAATATTGTCAATGTCCTTGCTATTTTGCAATTTTGATAAATATAAAACAGAAATCATTTAAGCAATTTGAACATACAGTAATCAACTCCAATAATAAAGAAAGATTCAGGATGATTTTTCCTACGAATTCATTTTATGTTATTTGCATATCTGGTGGTTATTTTTGTTTTGGATCAGTATGGGAATACAATTTTATTTAATTCATGTAGAATATTATATTGTTCGACGGTTAATATTTGAATGTCAATTGAAAATATATCTTCTGGATTTTTGCTAAAATATTTTAAATATTTCTTTAATTTTCCACCAATATTTCGATAATAAATAGATTTAAATTTATAATTGCCAATATAAATTTCCTGTGTCAACGATATATGTTTTTTTTTTTTTTGGTAGTTGTATATTTTTATTTACTTACAAAGAACTATTTATATTGAAGAAGATTCCAATTTTTATATTTTTCAGAAGTATCTATAAAATATAAAAAAATGTGGGTTGAGATGAAAACAAATGTGAAAATTTAGATAATTTTTGTTTTTTTTTTTCGCCTCTTTGAATATAAACAGCTGTTTTGCAATAAATGTGTTAATAACAAAATTTTGTTAAGAAAATAAATTTATTTTCATCATTTTTAAATTCGATATTTATATGTACATATACCAATTAATTGAGCCGTTTACATATATGAATAGTGTATGCAGTTTTATGTGAATTTTTTTTGTATTAAATATCAGCACTGTTTACTTTGGTTAGATTGATTTAAGAATATATCTAGTCTAGTTTTACATTGTATTTAAAACACCTGTTCAATTGGTATATAGTTAAAGAATTTTCATGGCAAATACTGTACCAATGCTCACATTAATGAGTTAAACCTTTAGTTTACTGGTTAGCATGGTGAAACAACAAAGGAAATCTTCAAAGTGAGAAAATTTGTTTCAAACAAATTCAAATTCGAATATAAACTGTAACAGGTTTATAAGTGAAATAATAATTTTTGAATAATAAATTCAACCAAGTGTTTGATCAAATCGTAAATTTCTTGAAGACTTATATCGCAAACTGCGTATTATTGCAACTGATTACAACTTTGGAGAAAAAAAAACAATTATTAATAATAATTTATTTTTGAGTACCCATCTGTATATTATATTAATTAATAAATATTATATTAATAAGTATTGTAGCGATTAGAATATCTCTAAAATATAAACGTATATAAAGCAAATTGTTCTTTTAAAAATTCATTCAGACAGTCCTTTAATCCATTAATATTTCTTAATTCATTTTATAATATATTATTTAAATTTTTTTCATATTATAATATAATCTATTGGTTTATTTTCTTTTTTATATAGTGCACAAACAGCATTTGATGATATTTATACGCCAATAACAAATGTATTAAATTTAGATAATCCAATAACATCACGTTTATATACATCACCTTTTAAACATAATACTAGTAATGCTGATAATTTATCATCAAATTTATTAATTAATGACGAACAAAATTTAACATCAATAAGTACTGATAGTGGTGTACAACTTAATAATATAATAACTAATAATAACAATAATATTAATAATAATAATAATAATAATAATAAAGATAACGAAATGTTTAGAGGTATTGATTGTGAAAAAAATAATAATGATAATGTTGATAATAGTAAAATACCACCGTCATCATCATCAACATCATTATCATCATCATCATCAACATTATCCAGAACTAATAGTGTTCGTGCCAGAGCAAATATGTTTCAAGCATTAGAGGAGGAGCGCTTAAAACAACCACTTAAGACTGATAGAGATAAACCAATAGCCAGAATTAGAACACGTAATTATTGAATTTATTTATATTTCTAAAATTAATGATATTATTGCATGAATTTTGTCAAGCTTATTTTAAGTCGGTATTAAGTTTCTATTTTAAGTCTCTATTACGTTTCTATTTTAAATTGCATTAATTAAATCTATAGTTTATGATTAACGTGCTAATTTCTGCCAAATCTGATCCTGTAAATTTGTTTGAATTCAATTAAATTTTGTATTTATATGTAGACTAAGGCTGGTAAGCATCAAACTGAAATCAAACTGAAATCAAACTGGTTCTCGTGTCAAAAGTAAGCAACAATACGATTTAAATTTATAAATCGATATTTATGTGAATATCGACCATTTTAGAGCTGTGTCAAATAATTTGATTTACAAATCAAATATTTATATTTAATTGTGCGTGTATGATAATGGTTTTGATTAATATATTATAACTATTTTCTTTAAAAAACCATTTCTTTAAAAATCCCGTTCTTTAATAAGACAATATTTTTTTTAAAAAAATTATAGTTTTGAAAATAAAGATTTTTATTGGATAGTTCAACATAATACTTTATTATCTATTGAAATGTTTTCACAAAATATAGTGCAATTGTTTTTAAGGAAATAAAAATTATAAATTCTGTTTCTACTATTTTTTAAACATATAATAATGAAAACATATAGGCGTAAAAGAATGTTCGAAAATGTTCGAATACCGACATTTTTGATTCATATTGGAGCATTCATATTAGCACCCGAAAAGCAAAATTCCTAAATTAATTCTTAAATTGTTGAGTTTTTTTTTTTTTAAATTCATTAGATTTTAATAAATTTTCATATTCTTTTTCTGATTAGTATCTTCTCGTTTTGCAACACAAACATCAGACGATATAAAACTTTCTAGTGATGGAGGAATTTCTGACGATTCTGGCACTGAATTGGGTAAGTTTTGTTTATTTTTAAAAATATTATTTTGAATTTGTTAATTACTTTTTTCTTTTTTATTATTATTATTATTAATAATTGTTTTTTGTTTTTTTTTTTCTTTCTGAAAATATTTTTCCCATACTTGTTTATAAATAATAATATTTAATTATAGTTTTTCCATTTTTAAAAATTGGCATGGTTTAAAATTGTATAAAATTTAACAAATTTATATATTGATAAAATATTTGAAAAAATATAATATTAGAACAAATGAAGAGAGCCTTGAATGTTGATTCTGTAATTTAATTTTATTTGTTTTTTGTTTTTTAAAAAAAGATGGAATGAGCTTTTAAAATTGTTCTGATATGCTTTCGCGTTGAATAGATTAAAAAACTTATATATTTGCTTTTGATGTTGCTG
>JANSTX010033321.1:0-31108 GCA_027564355.1 Penthetria funebris | reverse complement strand
TCTTATTGTAGAAGATAAATTAATACATCTTGATCCACATTATTGTCAAGAAATGGTTGATGTTAATCAGGAAAATTTTCAAGTACAATCATTTCACTGCAAATCGCCTAGAAAAATTAAATTATCAAAATTGGATCCTTGTTGTTGTATTGGATTTTATTGTCAAACAAAATTAGAATTTGATAATTTTATTACTAGTGTTCAACCGGTCAGTATTTAATAGTACAAAAGAAAAATCTTATTTTATTATACACAATTTACAATTCTAATAAATTATTTATTATAGTATTTATTACCTACAAAAATATCTCAACAACAATCATTATTATGCGAAAGATCACTGACTGGCAGTCCGAGTTCAATAAATGATACAAATTATCCAATGTTCATATTTTCACAAATAAGACACAGTGAACAACAGCATACAAAAGACATGAAAGAATTTGTTTATAAACCGGCAAGGAATATACGTCAAGAACATAATTCTGTTGGTGATACTGAAAATGAAACTGACGATGATGAAACAGAAGAATTTGTGATAATTTAACATTAAAATTATTTTTTATTTTCTGTTATTTACTAAATTTTATTGGTTTTTTTTTTTCTTTTTCCTTAATTTATTCTTTAAGACTATTTATTAATTATTATATTTAGAAGTAAAATTTAAAAAACAATAATTCTGTTCTGACGGAGTTTGAGGACTGACAAACCTTAATGATGCACATCTGAACCATGTACAATCTTTAGTACATTGCGGAAGAGCGCAAAAATGTGTTTCGTGAATGTCCGAAAACTAATTCATCGCTGCGTGTCATCCATCTGAAAACAAAACAAGTTGCCAATAGGTCAAAAAAGAAAGTATGGCGAACGGCGAACATTCGACTTATTGACAGGCGAAACAGTTGATAGGACGGAAGACAAAGACCGACCACTGGAATTATTATTATAAACTCAAAACGAACGGCTATGAGCACAAAAATGGATACAGAAACAGAGAACAATACGCGAGGACGCGAAAATCGGTTACACACAAACACAAACAATATACAAAGAACAAGATGGAAGGGAGACCAAAACTAAAGAGGAAACACAACATATAAGAAAAATACACACACGAGAGATAACGAGCATATATAAACGAGACAAGGGGAATCGCCTATCAGGTCAATAATAAACTAATAGAACATAATGGGAAAACCTATTGCGAGATGGGCTCTAAAAACAATAAACGACACGACAAGAGAAAAACCGACATACTAGATAAAAAATAGAGATTAATTCGTGGACATAAAATGTATACCATTGACATAAAAGCATGTTTACAAACATACAACCATAAGGAGGGAGGACTACAGAGAAGGGACACAGAACAAAATGTAGAAAAATAGACAATGTGAGTGAACACGGCAGACACAGAAAGACAAACATTTATGAAAGTAGCCAGATTACAAGGAAACAAAGAAATAAGATCAGAAGGAGTGAACGACAGAGGGATAAGAAAAGTAAATATCAGAAACAATGAATGGGATACTATTCGACAGGATAAAAAAAGGGACAGACAGCCAAGAACAACGGGGGGAAAAGAAAAAATCATCAATTACTAAAAGAAAAAAGATTAATAATAACAACATTTAACAAAGACATGATAAACATTTGATTATCACATTATATGGCTACTAAATAAATATAACCCATTTTTGTATAGTTAATTAAAAATATATATGAAGAAACATAGATTCTAATTTGTCAAACTATTATTTATTTCAGTACGTTTAAAGAGAGATTAGTTACAATCATTAACCTACGAGTATAATGGACCCCTAGATAGGTTTTAAAACTTGTAGAAATTTGGGGATCTGTGGTACATACATTAATGAATGTATAGAAATTTTGTAAACAATTGCTTCTTAAATGATTTTTATTAAATATAATAAAAATTGGGATCATAATATATTTTCATTATTGTGAAATATTTTTTTAATGTAAAATTTTATGTGATTAAATCTTGTTTGTTTTTTTTAATTATAATAATTGATTTCTTTATTATATTCTTTCCATTATCTGTCTTTTTATATAATATGTAGAATATAATAATTATATTATGTAAAGTTATTATAACAGAAAATAAAGTAAAGATTATATATAAATGTTTCTCAACTTGTTGGTAATTCATGTAATAAATCGTTAGACCAGATAAATAATAGGAATGAATGTAATATGATCAAGTTCGACTCAACCGATTGAATATTGCAGGAATCGCGATAGTTTTATTAACTAATATAGTTACGAAATAACTTCATAAGATAATGGATGTTGACAAACAAGATGTATCATTCACCTAATGTATTATATTATCTGATTTTTATTTAATTAGCTTTACTTTCCCCAATAATGAATAATTAAACAAATTCATTATATTGTGTATTAAGATAATAAATATATATTTTAAGTTATATTATATATAAAATTTTATTTCATTTTACTATTTAAATTCTATTAACTTGTATATTAAACTTACATAATGGCATTGTCTGTACTTCAGCTGTTACAGTACTATTTATACCTAAATTTGCCAAACTTCCTCTCACTAAACCACATGTAAATGCGACAAACTGAAAATCAACAAAAAAATAAAAATTATATATTATTGAGATATTCAATAAATGTTATATTTTCTAATGTAATATATTCGATCACAATTACCTTTGGTGCATGATCCAAATATTGTGTTCCTTCTGATATTTTTGTTAAAAATCTGAATGCATTATCTTGTAAAACATAAACACCATGATGATTTGTACGTAAATTATCAATTTGTTTTTTATAAATGGACATCCAAAAATCTGTACATATAAACTTCATTGTATCTAACTCATCCTTAAAACGTGGCCATTCTCTGGTTAAACGTTCAATTAGACGATAACCGGCAGAATAGCCAATATATTCAAGTGTAGATAAATCATTTTCCTATTTGAAATAAATTTTTTATTTTTTTTTTAAATGTAAATGAGAATCTGTGGTCAGAATTAAAGTCAATTGTGATGATAATCGAGTAGTCGCCTATTTATTTTTATGAGATGCTTTGTGAGTGTGTCTAAGAGGATATAGAGTGTACATATAGATTATAGATAAATAACTGTCAACATTTTTTTTCTTAAATACATACTTTCACTTGGAAAATTTCAATTATTATAGTCATCATAGTTAACAGACAATGTACTCAGTATACAAAAAAACGAAAAATTGCACTGTAAATTACATTTTCAAGTGTGGTTCATATGTGATTGGACAATGAACATTATAACATTTAAATGTATGTATATTTGTTTGTAAATTTTTGGTCGTCATATTGTTCAGTAAACATACTGTTTTAAATATTCTGCCACTGACGTATACAATAAGGAGTCGCTTTTAAGTTGGGAAAGTTAAGAATGATTGCTAGAGAATAGGTCTATATATGTGTTCCATTAGGCTTTGTTGGCCTAGTTATAATGACAATATTTATCATACTAAAATATATAGCTACGCATTCAATTTGTGATATACTACTTTGAAACAATAATTTTTCATTTTGTATTTTGCAAGTGATTAATCAATAAAACATTGGTAAGGATATAGTGATTTAGTTATCATAATAATTCATCCAACAAAGATTGACGGAAAAAGGTGAACCGAAATAAGTATATTATCCTAAACAAAATACCAATTCTAAAAGATGATAATAGAGTCAATTATATATAATGAAAAATTACCTTATTCCCAGCTAACGTATAATTCACTATTTCCGTGTGTAAATAATCAAATATATTTTCTTCTAACATAATTAACAACAAAATTAAATATTATCATATATTTCTATATTAAATACAATAACCAAAAAGTTAAACCAATGTTTTTGTATCTTTTTTTTATACAAAAATAAGAAAAGTTCAAAATTGATATATGTCAAATTAGGTTCAGTGTGGTTGTATAAAATTTGGGCTACGTTTGTTGTATAACTTGATTTACATGCATCAAAAAAATGATTTCATTATTAACCATCTTCATTTGAGCCATTGGATGTTAAATTGACAAATAGCACCATTATTGTCGATCGCTGACTGATGATCACTTAATTATTTCATGCTATAATTAACGATGTCACTTTAATGATCCCTTTACCATAATTAGTTTTAAATGACCATAGTATTCAAAAGGGTGGCGAATTAAGTGGCCGACGATCACGATATATGTCAATAATGGTGTGTAATCGAAGGTGAACAGATGATGTTTAATGTCATGTTTGTTGACTGTTTGAAAAAACACTAAATAGCTATGCATTTCATAGAAATGGCAAATTAACAATGCCACCCAATGTAACCCTGAGTAATTAAAAATATGATAACAGTATTCTCTTAATCTGGTGTTGGGAGTTTCACTAATATTCATACATTTTTCTGTATTATCGGCTGTACGTTTCATCAGGACTGACCAATCTGCAGATATGTTTAAGTTCATATATTCGGTTATTGTCTGCCCTCATGGTTAACTATTGGTATACCATATAGATCTCCCTGTACTGTCATACCATAATAAAAATACATCGAATACTTTGTTCAAAGTTGCCAATATGTTCCATAAAGGTTTGCTCTCTTTTCGGCAAATAAATACAATTTTTTATAATTTATTTGTATAATTGAATATTCTATTTATTTTAGAAACAAAAAAAAACATTCATTAATAAAACAGTTTACATTCATATAAACAGTCTGTAATTGAAATTTTATAACATTTCCTTAACAATATAACAATCAAAAAATCATATACTAATGTTAGTAAGGTAATTATTTTTGTAATAAATATTTATTTCCATTTTACTCTAGTTTTATTTTGTACGATTAAAAGCAATAAGTGATGTAAATATTATTTTATTTGTGTAAATGAGATACGTATAGATATAATCATGTTGATTTTAAAATTATATATTGATACAATAAATGAATACTAATCGGATAAATCAAAAGTTAGTGTCTACTAATGAAATTTAAATTAAACATTGAAATATTTACACTATATATGTATACTATTTGAAGTGGGATGGACATGAAAGTTGACAAATTATGATGTAGATGATCTTGCCTCTAAACAAAAAAAATTATTAACATTATCACAACATTATGAGCTGAAACGTTATTTAAAAAAAAAAAAATTAATTTATTATCCCACAATAAACCGTAAGCGTTCAGTATATTCTTGGTTTTGGTGTCTTCAAAATTGTAGTTAAATTATTTTTTTACCAAATAATAGGACATGTAACAATAATAAGAACTTAATTTTTCATATACATATAAACATAAAAAAACAATAGCACGTTCTCAATAAGACCAATAAAATCATTGATAACATTAACAAAAAAACTTTAAAAATATTCAACGTTCCAATTGTTCAATATAACTTTAAAATTTAAATTTAAATCATTAGTCGGTTATGCATAAAATGGATAACAAATTTTATCAACAGTTTTATTTTTTGTCGTATTATAACTTATCATCAGCACAACAATTAATAGTCTACCCTCAAATTTTTATAATTAAAAATAAATTTTAAGCATTAAAATAGTCAAAAATTTGTAAAATAAATGAAAAAATTAAATTTAAAACAACCAAAATCAGTCCATTAAAATTACAAAAAATACTTTCTGAAAAATTAAAAAATTAAAACTAATTGCACTAAACAATTATTTTAATTTTAAAAATACAAATTTAGTCGTTTTTCATTTTTTCCCCATAGTTATCAAGTCGTCAATAAACATTAATTTTAAAGGTATGAATAATTTATCTAGTTTTTTAACTGTCAATTCTTATATACCAACGAGAACCCGTATATCTTCGTCTTTGATAACAATTAATTGAAGCATAAATTATAGCGGCCAAAATTAGTAAAATAGCTGCAACTGCAAAACCTATAAATGAGATCAATTATTAGCAATGACTCCGTTTTTTTTTTTTTGGTGAAACCACCAATTAGAATTAAAAAAGAACATATTTAAATATGATTGATAGCAGAGATAAGGATGATAAATTTATTTATTTCGACACTAACAATTACTACTTATAATTAATTATATCAACCATTACAATTCACTGACTAAAAGTTTCATTTCGCACAACCATTCGGTACTATTTACATTAACACTAAAGAATCACATAGTCTTCAATTTTCACCATATTTTCATTCCTATATTATATTTAACCAGGCAATTTGACAAACAACTGAATATTTGATACGATATTATGAGAATTGTAAATGGACGTGCAAATGTATATAATGCACACCCATTGACAAAATGCATTAAAAAATAAAATGCCAATTACTTACCAGAAGTTAAACTTAGATCACTATCTTCATAAGTCATTGCAAGCATAGACATTTCACACTCCTCATCAAAATTACCAGGTATCACATCTTTATATACATCATACATTTTATCAAGTGGACATTTATAACCACAATTAGGTATATACATAGCATTTGGTATAGTTGTTGTATTTTTATAAAATATCATTATATATGGTAAAGTTTTAAATATTCTTAATTCAATTAATATAGTTGCTGTATATGGTGGACAATGATACTAGAAAAGAAAAATAAAAATAAAATAATAAAATAAAATATATTGATAAAATCAAATGTGTTGTTACCTTAAACAATCCTAATGTATTCAATAAATTGGCAACCGTTGAATCATGTGCACTATATACCCACATTGAACGTTTTGGTTTTTTTGAAATTGTTTTATTTACTGAACGATCTAAAATTTCTTTTAAAAGAAACCCCGATTTTAAACGTGCCAATTTCGGTGTATCTGTATTTATTGCAAATGATCGTTCAGCAATCCATTGCATATCTCCACCGGGATACACTTTTTTTGTCCATTCCGGTAATTGTTTTTGATAAATATCTTCAATATAGAGATTATTATATAAATTTTGTACACCAATTAATGTATCAATTTTATGTCCAGTATTATTTGTTAAATATTCATAAAGTGGTTTGAATTTTTTATTTAATTTACGAAATTCATCAGAATTATATAATTTTCTTAATTCATATTCATAAGCTGCACAATATTTCTTTGCTGATAATATTTCATCCTTTTTTTCCGGTATTGTATGCACAGGTATTGGTTGCCATTGAATATTTTCATTCCATATATTCTGTTTTTTTGGTGGGAATAGTCCAGCTAAATTTGATAATGCACTCATTAGTGTACGATCAACATCTGTTGAACGTATATAAATTAAATCTTTTGTATACGTTTCATTTAGAAAATGTTCGTATCGTTTTCGAAGCCATTGACCAAGTTCATAGTGTTGTTGTTTGCCAGTCTAAATTGATTAAACCAAAGAAATAAATTAATATATAATATATATGAAAATGAATCATATAATTTTAAGATTAGTAATTACTAAATAAATATTTAATTATTTAAACTTAATAAATGTTAATATTGTTATTACAAATAAAGCATTTTTAGAATAGAAAAAATTAGCTTTATCCAGAGAAATTGATAAGCGATATTAATTAATAAACATAAATATAGTTAATAATGTAGTTTTCATAAATGTAGTTTTCAATAATGTTGTACATTTTAAACTTTAAAAGTTTCAGTTAAAGTGCAAGAGAGTTTAAATAGTAAGTTTTAACATTTTCTTTTATTATATGTACCTCTATAATTAATGCAAACGAATACGTTTGTAATTGTTATAATATTGTTGACTGTTTTCAATTTTTACCATTTTCACATCAGCTATTACAATATTTTCCTAATAATTTTGTATAATATTAAATTTAATTAAATGATTAATATAATATTTATATCACAGAGAGTACATAATATATTATGTTTGACTACTTTGCAATAATTTAAAATATATGATATTTTAGTTTCTGAAAAATGGTCGTCCCAAATACAGTAAACACAATGAAAAAGTATGGCAATTGCGAAATATATCCTCTAAACTGATACCTGATGGTATTAGATGTTAAATACCTAATGAACACACAAAATTATGTTAGTAATTATGCACTTTAAATGACCGTTTAATGAATTTTTCAAAAAAAAATATTTTTGTCAAATCAATTCTTGCTATTTTTCACCCCAGATATAATAAAAAGTGTACATGAACAAAAAAACTTTATTTTGGAGTAGTTTGATATTTATTCTAACAATACTCATGTCATTGGAATTAAAATTACTAAAGAACAACGCGTATACTTACATTTGTCAATTGTCCCCAACCTAGAAAGTATAAACAATAAATTAGTCTTCTGGTTAATTTATATTTAAGTTAATCTTTGTTTCATTACCTACTGACCAATACGATAAATTTCTCCATGGATCGTTTGGATATGGATCAATAGGTGTTCGGTCACCGTGACGATATAACTGAAATATATTAATTAGAATTACTATTATTATACATATTTTTGTGAAAAATAAACAAACGTAATGTAACAAAAGTTTAAACCAAATTTTGTGTGCCATTTTAAAATTAATGATAAGCACATTGACAAATGAATATAGGAGTAGAGAAGCATTGAATGTTTCATATACATTCTACGATTCTATGAACAAACCTATGAAGACTAATTTACATACATATTCCTGTCGCCGATATTGTATTTAATTGAGAAACACTTATCACATAGTCATCATCACATTTCACAAGTAGATCGCACCAATAAAGACTCACATTCACATTAGTCAAAAATATCTCGCATCTATCATCATCTTGACTCTAATCACGCACGCACCAACATTAAAATGCAATATTTCACTTTCACTTTTCATCATCCATCATCACTGAGTAATAAGAGTTTTGATGTGATGCCGTATTTTATGCAGCAAATAAATTAAATACAAAATTCGTAAATATCAATTCATGTCGTTTTCGAAGAATAACTAATTACCATATCGATTTTTTTAAAAGAAATTATGTGCATATGCACACATTTAAAGACAGAAACAAAAAACTTACCACATGTACAAACAATAATTGACCATTTTTATCTAAATCACTTTCAGTTTCATATTCGTGACACTGAACACAATTACTAATAATTAACATTAAACTTAAAAATGATGTAAACAAAGCATATTTCATTATCTTTTCCATGATAAGAAAATTTGTGTGAAACTTTTATATACTAATGAAAACGCTTTTACTTTTTAATAACAAAAAAAATTTAAGTTGAAAACATTATGATTTTATTTATTTAAATATATTTACATTACAAGTGTTTGGCACCAATATTGAACATAATTAATAAATGCTGTGCAACATAACATGCATCAAGCAAAAAATGTATGACCTACTCGCCCAAAATGCAAGCTAAGCAAGGTACATCCAAACAAAAAAAAAATTGTGGTGACATAATTAGTTGGGGAAAAGTGGAGTTTGTTCGGTATTTTACATTGCTTGTACTTGTTTTGTACTGGACTTAAAATCAAACGACAAATAAACGAAAAATTTTCATTGATTTAAGTACAATGTAAAATTATTTCTAGTTGAAGCAAAGCAACTAACCTAAAACGTGTAAATGTCGCACGAGGTTTGTGGTGATCGAAATTTAGGAAAAAAGAAACATTTTTTAAAAGTATAGGCAAAAATATTTTGTCGGGCAATCGATTGACAAATGGTAAGATTGTATTCTATAATCTGGTAATAAAATGCAGAATAAAACTTTTCCATTTATATAATATTTAAGGATTCTAATTTTTATCACTTGTACTTGTACTCATATAAAACTATAGTTTCTACACTTGGAATTGTCTAAGCCTGATGTACAATTAATCGGGTGACTCCAGAGAATAAAAAAAGTTATTATTTAACATTACAAAATGTTAAAAGTTGTAGCTCGACAATTTTATCCCAGGATTTGATGTAATTCTAAAACAGTTTGGTGACCACGTGTGAAAGAAGATTGGTTATCGTTTATGTTGTTTTTTCTTTATATTAGCAGTTAAGGATTAGACTTGAACTCTCTGGTTATTAGTGTAGTGTAATTATGTCATATGAAACAATCCATTAATTTGGTTTCTATGTGAATAAGAATTAATTTAACCTTTCATTCAATAGATATTCAAACTTTATTATTAGAATGAAATCTATTAACTAGGGTGCACGAGTATGTATTGATAACTGGTACCATATTTAAATAAATTTAGAATATGTATTCCTATGAGCTTCAGTGATTGTAATATTTTTTTTTACTGTGATGATTTGTATTAAAATTTTTCTGACATCTCTTATGAATCGATGTGATTTAAATTTTGCAAATTAACTGAGTAAAATTATTATCTATTTTAAAGTAATTATTAATTAATAATGATACACATTGATTTTCATTAATTCGATTTTATTTTCAGAATATGGCTAAAACAGAGGTGTGTATATCCGATGTTGTTACTCCATACGTAATAGGAATATCTTAACTAACTGTTTAGATAGATCATCAAGAGTGTGAGTAATTTTGATTAATTAATTCAACAATGAATATAACTAATTTACCATTCCAATATATATAAAATAATTCAATGCAAATCGAACTTGAACAGATGACTTTAGATTATGTAATAGACCAACGCTCTACCATTTGAAATGTTGTGAGTGCTTAATAAAAAGCCTGAACTTACAGTACATACTAATCTTAATGTCTTAAAATACGTTTGTTACAAATTATAGACATTTTGTTTGAATAGTAAGCTAACACCCTGTGATTTTAAAATAAAATGATGAATTTTGTACATATTTATTTTTCTGACATCTCTTATGAATCGATGTGATTTTAAAATATGCATTATATAAAACTGATTAATAATATTTGTTTTATGCTTCAATTTATTATAATTGATAGTGTATGTAATGTTAATATATTTAATTTTTTTTTTTATAGAAACAGTTACGGCAGATATTAAAAAAATGTAATTATTTATCCAAAGGATTTAATATGTCAGAGTCCAAGCAGTACATAAATATTTAGAAGGTAAATTATAAAATAATACTTTATTTTTGTTATCTAATTAAGGTTAGTTTGCAGCTAGAATACAAACAATAGAATTTCAGCAGTATGGGAATAGTAGCAGGAAATATATTATACTGACAACTTTATAACATATAAAAACAATGGGAATCATTAATTGTTTATAATGTTACAAAATTATTCACTTTAATCTGGTTGGTAATGCGGACGCCGTAACTTTAGAACGAATATATTAGAAATTTAATGATGAATTCATTGTATATATTTATTTTCTGACATCTCTTATGAATCAATTTGATTTAAAATATGCAAATTTACTGAGAAAATACTATAAATGAAGTTTATAGACTAAAAATGTATTTCCTATTTATGTTCATTATCTTTTTTTACTTCCTCGTTTTACAGAAAAATGCCACTGCGTTGAAGATTTTTGTTTTCTAAATATGGAAATTATTCTATTTGGACATCATATACGTCACAAAATAAGGGTACTAAAATTTAGATTTATATTATTTTTATGTTTTAGAATATAATAAAATTGAAAAAATATTATGATGATATTTTTGTAAAACTAAAATACTTTTCTGACATCTCAAATGATTCATTGTGATTTAAAGTTGCAAAGCATAGACTGATAAAAAAATTAACTAGAACATAAATTATCAATAAACTTAATAATAATAATGTATGCTTACCAAAACTGTTTAATATTTGTTACAGGAATGTGCAAAACCATTTCTCAAGAAATTATTTGACAACCAGAAATACTGTGGAATTAAAACAAAAATGAAATAACTGCAAAATAGACTTTTGGATAATTTGTAATCATAATTGTAAAATATATGGATGTCACAGTGACAATAGCTAAAGAATTCTATACTTTTGTAAATCAACTGATTTAATAAATGTACTAGTAATATCTATGTAGATTAATAGTTTATTTTGTTATTGAATTATTATACCCTAATTAATTGTTATATCTCAATTACATACAATTCATGGCATACGTACGTTGCGGACACATATTAAGAATTATGTGTAAAAGTGAATACGAAAAATATACCACTCTGTATTTAGTTTAGCACAAATACTATTTAAATCAATGCGGTTACTAAACATAAAATTATATCTGTAAATATAAATAATTAGTTAAACTAAAAGAAAAAAAACACATTGAGTAACCTTGACTGAGGGGATTTAAAAAAATTATTTGTTATATGCTTTCTGCTGTTTTATTCTAATTTAATAAATTTTACAATTAAAATATGTGAGACATATTTTCATGGTTTATAAAGTCTAAATTTAATAATATTGCATTAAAAAGTATATAATGCCTCTAATATCGTATATAGTTACATCTATAGTTCAAAGCATTTTTTTTTTTTGTAAATAATTTATTGTTTGTTCATGTGAAGTATTCAAAAATAACCCTTTTTTTGGTTTCCGTAGTATATTGTTCCTGATGGTAATAGTAATATCAAATATATTTTTTATATATATATATATTTTTAATTTAGCAAATTCATTGATATTTCTTAATCTATATAATATTTATATACACAATATTTCTTATATTAAATAATATAGTGAAATTAAAAATGTAAAAAAAAATGTTTAAACTTATTTTAAACTCGGAACTCTAAACGAAACAAATTATTTAAAATTAAATAATTTATTTTAATTGATTCTCCTTACTACGTACTCGTATTTAAACACCAATATTAATAAAATTGATAAAATAGAAATGAAAAAAAAAAAAATAATCAAATTAAATTCAAATTCAAATATAAAAAGTGATTAACTGTAACACAAAACAATTGAAACGTGAAAAACGAATGGAGGAGAAAACAAATAAATTCAAACAGAAATATAACCTGAAAAAATTAAGCAAATCTTTGATTCATTGATACCTGTGTGCTTACTGGCTTTAATTTACATTCAATACCTGGTCCATCACTACTTATAACTGCGCCACCAGGGCACTTATAAAGTAAACATTTTCCCTAAAAAAACAAACAAAATTCTTATAAATACAATATTTGAAAGCAATTTGTAATTTCAATAGTCAACCTTACTTGCATCAATGATATTTCCTTTTGAATTTTCATATCATATTTATTTACATCGCTGGAAACTTTAATTTGTTCCAAAATCTGTTTCGAAACTGAAGATATAACAGAATTCGAAACATCAGATATATTTGATAGAAATAAATCAGTTATTGGTAGCATTGAATTTGTCTCACCATTACTTTGGGTTTGGGCTTCTTCAGTAATGTCATTGCTAAAATGAATAAGATTTGTGGTATGTTTTTATGTAGTTATAAAGTGTTGGTAAACTCTAATGATCATTTGTTACATTTTATATTATTATGCACTTAATTAATTTTGTCAAATATAATGACACTAAATTCGATTACCATATATATATATATGGACACAGTGTTTTGTTTGTGGATCCTGTGAATAAACATCTCGCCAACAACATATGCTGCTATGTATTGACACACCACTCTACCTAATTATTTAAATATTTAACCGATCATCTACATTGTTTCACTGTATATTAGAAATCTAATACGTTAAGACGTCAAGTTTTTGAAGATGATATGTTACTAAAAAAAAAAACATTCTAAAAGTTTTAACTCAATTACAATGTGTCAGTGATAGCGCGTGTGATCGATGCTAAAAATATCAATGTTAATGTCGTATATGTAGACTGGTTGAAAAAACACACCAACAAACAAGGTAGCTGGTGATTTATAAAATATTCAAATATATAACATGGTTTCCCAATTAGTAAATTTCAATTATTTTTAACATTTAATATTTATATTATTATAAAAATCTAACATCGAGTAGTGTCGCCCTATGCGGTACAGGTTAAGATAATGATAGTGATGTCGACACCATTACACAAATAGTTAGTTTTTCTCGGCTCTCAGTATTTACTATTTAATGACACAAACTGCTCATACAATTGAAAGGATAGTATTTGTGACACAAGCATGTGATGCAAAATTTTTAATGTTGAAAAAAAAAACGAAGATTTTCATCTTGATGTCGAGTAATATTAAACATAGCAGTTAATATCAATGCAAAGTATATCTTGTTAATCATTGTTGTATATCTTGTTAATCATTGTTGTATATCTTGTTAATCATTGTTGTATATCTTGTTAATCATTGTTTATAAGAGAAAAATACTAACTTTGTATATTTCAAAAGTCGTGCATTAAGTTGACTGGGCTGTCTGCAACCATTGTATTCATTTCTCATGTTGTACGATCTATTATATGAATTAGTTTTCCTATTCCTCTGATGCTGAGAACGACAGTTATTGGGACTATTTCTGCTATAATGAAATCCTGTTTTGTTTGGTATTAATGGTGGCATGCTTGGTGGTTTTTTACCGTTATTTGATGTTAATCTCCATTGCAGAGATGTTGGGCTAGGTAAATCTTAATAATAATGTAATATATTAATATTGTTCAATACATTCGAATTATTTTTATTTACCTAACAAAGAAATTATATGTTTGTGATCGATTGCATTAACAATATTATTATCATTATTATTATTCTTCGTTACACAAGATTTATTAAAATTTTTCTTCTTATTCCTTTTGCGCGGAATTTTTTTTGATGGTTGATTGGTTTTAGTCAATTTTATATAATCATCTAGTAGAAAAAAAGAATCAATTGTTATAAACATATTAAAATTGTTCGGGTTGTATTAAATGCGAAATTATTAACGAATTAACTTAATATATTGCTGGGCAACAAATAAATAAGAGTAATAACAATTTCATTGGTCAACTATTATCGAGATTACTCGGACCCATATTTACCTTCACACGGTTTCATTGGTGGTAACTCAGGTCAGTAATGGTGTGTGATTGAGGCCTGGTTAATAAAATATGTCAACAACAAGCGAGGTGGGTGGGACTTTATGCACTAAAATAGTAGAATGTAAACCCGGATAATTATGATTGATTGAATATTTTCCATTTTTGAATATTGTTATTTGATGTGACATACACATTAGAAACGACAAATTAACATCGTAATGCTGCCCTGTGCACCCTAGACGCGTAAATATATACATATCTATTAATTGATTTATGATGATGTTGCTATTTATTTTACAAAGAAATTGTGGACACACCAATAAGACTTTAGTTTATAATATTATGCACTAAAATCCGTTACTATTAAAATTTAAAGTCAGATAAAATTTTGTGCTCGACAGGATACAGTTAACTCACTTTACCATCGATATTTATGAGCAACCATTTATATAGAAGTCATCACTGTATTGTACAAACGATTATAATTTACATTCTTCAACATTTTAAACTCTTTAGCGTAAAACAATTAAATGTTAATAATATAGTAGAGCTTCTTAGAGCAACGATACAAAATCTTGATACTCTTCATTTTCGTTATTTACATGATTATGGTTATAATATATAATAAATAATCTATTTATAATATTTTAATTAAAAAAAAAAAACTCTTGATAGATTTATTTTAATAATTGGAAAATAATTGAAGTATAATTTTCAACATTACCTAATGAAATATTCATTGCCTCATCGAAACTAATTCTTGGTTGAACTTTAACATCCATTCCTTCATTCATTTTATTGAATTCTCAGCTAAAGTTTTATAAATTAAATGGTTACAAATGATAATTGTATGTTAAATAAAATAAATTCCCGTTTTAGTGAAATTACACAAATTATATATTATGAATGATCGTGTGTTTGTACAAACCTTTGTCCAATAAATGATTATGAAAATTGATGATGAAAAGCAACGGAATATATAGTTTCATTTGAAATGGTAGTAGATTTTTTAATTGGTACTATTCACAATTGAAAAATATTAAATAAATGGTTTCTTTATAATTGAATTATTGGTTTGAATTTAATGGAGTGTTCAAGTATTATGATTATCTACATAAATATTATGTACATCTTGCAAGTCAATCCTAATATATAAGTAAACATCTTCACAAGTGACTGATATGGGCATGAAAATGCCGGCAGCGTCTTTAATAACAATTTCTCGGGGTTGTAAAATGAATAATTAATAATAAATTAATATATTAATAATTATTTCAATTAAGGTTATCAAATTAATTGTTTGTTATGGTTTCAGTAAAATAAAAATTATTTTCATTGTGTAAATAATAATGAACAAATAAAATATAATAATATATAATAAATAATAAAGTATAATAATATTTAATATAATATAATAGTTTTAACAAATAAATTAAATAATAACTATATAGAAGCAATAAATTCAACGAAAACAAAAATGGATTCCGATTTAAAGCAGTACATTTAGCCAACTGTCGCGGATTGTTAATATTTAGTTATCGCCTTAAAATCAAGAAATCGCAACAAATCTTAATTATGTATAGTATCAATAAATCAATAAATGATTAATTTACGTTTATGGTACTTATTGATGAATACTACTTCCAATAAACATACAATACCACCGATTCAGAATTATGCATAATTGTCACACCTTCTATATCCATACAAATATTAAGATGCTTTCTAATTCTTGTATTTATATCCTATCGTTTACAAGCCACGCATTGATGAATGAATTTGAATGAAACAATTATGTGCACTATATTCCACACCAACATAATTGAATTCTAAGGTGAACCAGAGGAACAAAAGTTGTGTAGATACATACCATCAATGAATTAAATCAATGCCATATCAATATTATGTTTTCCATTCGTTCAATTGAACCACTATATATTATGAATCTTAAGAGCTTTCTGGTGGGTTGTTTCTCTCAATCAGTGGACATACATAACATTAATGTACCACCTAAAAATGTTGAGTAGCCTTTGCATTGCATTGCAAATGGATACGTTTGCAAAACTATAATTGAAATCCATTATAACTAACATTTATAAGAGAAATCTTATAGATAAATAATAAAAAAGTGATTTTGCTAACTGACGTAAAAAATTTTAATTGCCTTTTTTTGCCAAACAATTTAATATTAAGTGAATAAAACAAAACCATCCTCAATAAAATGTGAAAATTTGTGTAATTCAGTATTAATAGTGATCCAAGTATATTTGATATCTAATTTATATATTATAACTTGTCTACAACATTGTTATGAGTACTGACCAAAACACAAGTTAATAATTATAGTAAATAATAATGTTGATGATGGGACATGTTGTTGTGTTTCCAATTTTCTTCAAATGACAATAAATGGTTGATAAAAAATTACTTTCATCCATAATCGGTAAACCTATAAAATAAATTAAAAATGATTTTAAACATAAAATTATATAATTTTTTAGGTAAGTGCAATATAAATAGATTAAAATTTAAATAATATTAGTTCATATTTTGAGTACTTCATTAGACAGTTCAAATTTTAAAGGAACTATAAAAAAAACAAATTAGTATGTTCGAATTCTATATAAAATGGAACGATACGAACATAAATCGTTAATTAGAAACAATCGTTAAACGCATTAGTCCTACAAGCAAAATATGGTTTGAATCTATCGTGATTCTATTTATATATTCGATAGATACGCTACGCTATTTTTTATGCAAATGATGTCAATAAATATGCAAATATTTTTTGTTTTAGCTACATATGTTCAAGGTAAAAGGGTATCCTAATCGCACTAAAATTGATAAATATTTATTTACTTACGATTTATTTTACCACCAAATCCACCACAATATTTTTCAGATACGATATTTTTCTATACAGCAAAAAGTTAATTGCAAATTAATCATCTTTAACGTATAATAACGTACAATTCGTATAAAATTATAATATTTCATTATATAGTTATTATATATATTCTCCAAAATTCGTTGACTTTTTTATTATTGTGCTGCATTTCGTATTTTCGATGAGTTAAGTAGCTATTATGATTCCAAATTTAATATCTACAACGTTACAATTAATTTTACTTTACAATACTGAGCGCTTCATTTTATTATTATTGTCTGTAATTAATTCCAATATTACGGAAATAATTTATAAATTTAAATGGTTGACAAAAATAATATGTTACTAAATGTTTCTAAAATTTTATAAAAATGTTATATAATCAGATGAATTTTTTGAAAGTATTAACGGTTAATAAAATTTTAAATAATCAATAATTGTAATATCGGTTTATCATGTTTAACATAATTTGTCATAAATGGAATTTAGCATTACTAGCACCCAGTTCATGATAATGTTATCCTTTAAAAACGATCTGTAGTATGATTGAAATTAAATTTTACTATAATATAATATGGAACGTATACGTTTTTTTTTTTTGATTAATATCGTTATAACGTTATATCGTTATGTTGAAAATTTATTTTAAAAGTTCAGATTGAAATCTTTTATAAAATATAGAAAATTTTGAATTGCGTTCGCTTCATCTACGCTTATAATTTAAAAAAAAAAACATTATCGTTAAAATGAATATTATATTTATTATATTATCTAGGAATTGAAAAACTAAACACTCAATTTTAAATAGTGTTTACTGTTTATTACTCAGCAGCTTATAATATATAAAATCCTCTTATAACAAAAACAAATTTTTTTCTGCAATTAAATTACGATAAAATATACAACATTTAAAAAATAAAAAATAAATAAAATTACAAAATTTCTTATTACCGAAAATTGTCATCTTATGCAATGATGAAGTCATACATAAAATATCATATGCATTAGTGTGATCATTAGTAAATAAAAGTTATTTTATATTAATAAATTAGTTTCACTTTGTTATTTTCTATTAATATATAGTATTATAAATAGAGAATGAATATTTTAATATTTAATATAGTAGTTTTCTTAAAGGATGAGAGGATATCGTTTAAATATATAAATATATGTATATATATTAAAAAAATGTAGTAATTATTCTAAGAAATTCCGTTTTATTAAATCATAAAATGTTCATATAAAAATATGTCTGTATAAAATTCGAATTAAATTGTTGCACATATTATAATTCCATAAAATACTGTATAGGATTATTTAATTTGATGTTAATTCTCATATGTTTAATTTATGATAAATTATCGTTGATAAAATACTTATTACTTTATATATTATATAAATAAAATAACAAAAAATAACACAAACGATGAAAAGATTTATATGATTTTCTTAGTGGCATGAATCGCTTAAAATCGAAAACTTTAGTTGACATTATTAAATAAAAAAAATTCCATGTTTCGAATAAAGGAACGAGGCTTTCGTGGACTGTACTCCACATAAAAAAAAATACTTTGTACTTAAATAAAATCAAAATTGCGTTATTATCGCTTAATATTATGCACCTGTTAGATACGAAATTAAGTTACTACAAATCGGTTTATACCAAATATGGTCCACAATTTAACTGAAATACATGACCGATACTTGAGAGATTAGCGCCAACTATGATACATTGCCATTAAATGAACTTGAAATTAAAAAAAGATATAAAACTTTCAGTAAAATTAGTAGATAGCGGAGTTACATCAAGAACATCACACTTTCCAATGTAGATATGTATATTATTGATACATATTTAAAAAAAAATTTTTTTTTTATATTTTAGTATGATGTAATTTGTATTTATTCTATTTCTTATACACCTTATCATAATATATTTAATCTATAAATCTGAATTAAAATTTTTAATAACTCTACTGTATTTACTTCTTTTTAGTTGGTTTATTTCTCTTTTGCAAAACATATATTTTACATTATTGTATTTAACTCGTCCGTAGTGTAGTTAATTTATTATTTAATATTATAATAGGACTAAAAATATATACAGTATTGACGAAAAACTAACTTAACATAAAATAAGTAATTGAATAAATTGAAAAACCTATTTAACAGTTTTTTGTATGTAAAAATATTTCTGATATATTTATTTTATTTGTTTATATTTAAAATGTTGCTTGCTTAAAAACAGCTCTTGTCGAATTAAAATCGTTGCATCATATCACGTCGTGGCGGTACATTTCTATAAGAAATTATAATACGTATATTTTTTTTTGATAACGTTTAAATAAATTCGATTAAGTGAAAACATAATAATACATCCTTAAAATATATTTTTAAACAGATTTGAAGCAAATTCAAAACATGAAAATATATATCTACAAATTATAATAAAAACTCGTCTACTCTATATGAATATGTACGTACTGCTTTATAAAACTTATTATTTGTTTATTTTAATTAATCACGTAATACATTCCAAATGAGCATTAAATTAATTTACATATATTTTCAATTTAATTCTTTCATATTAGGGAATTATTATATATTACTTTTTTGATGACAAATGGAGTGGCCGACTATAATCGGAGTTATTCAACCAAATTTCACCGCCATATGATGTCACCGGTAACTCGATCACTGAATATGTCAGTATGGGCGTGTGTTTGAGGCTAAAAAGGTTAAAAAGATGTTGCTAATGTCGTGTTTGTCGACTGATTTAAAAAACAAGTCATCAACAAACTATGTAGCTAGGGATTTATGCACTACTCTACTGAAATATTCAAATGTATAAATGGATAATTATGATTGATCCTATATTTTCCAGTTGGCAAATTTCTATTATAGTTATTTAAGTTTATATTTGATGTTACATGCATATTTCAAATGGCAAATTAACATCGGCCCTCGAGGCGTAAAGGTTTAAATGATGACTTTTTTGAGCACAATCTATTAATTTTCTATCTAAAACTATTTATAACAGTGATCTAGAATTGCAAATATAAATTATAAGATTTGTATTTTGCATATAATAATGAAATGATAATTCAATTCAATTAAAAGAATGTATAAGTTTATCGTTTATTCGTACTCTAGTGAAATATAGAATCATCATTATCTTGACCTATATAGCGCAAGGAAACATAGAGCACCAAAATAAACTTTGCTCATATTTATGTACTGAAATCTATTTGTGTTTCGTATGCCAAGGTAAAGCATCAAATATAAAAAAAACATTCAATTATAATGCCCGCATTCGGCAAACCTATTTACAGTATGAATTTATTTCTTATTCACGACGGTGGATACTTGCCCTAAACCAATCATTTCCCCCTTAATATGGTTGCCTATTATATCAAAGATATTATAAACTAAAAATATATGTTATGTAGAGTAAGTTAAGTTTGAAATTTTTTTGATAAAATTACCACGATGACAAAATAATATATTCAAAAATATGAAACAATTTAAGCAACCTCTTTCACATACGCTTTATAGGAGTCGATTTATAAAAAAAACTTTTATATTTAATATGTAGAATCGTAGAGTGCAATTTATAGAAATAAAACTATTGTATGCGAAAAAAGCAATATTTGGTTTATGATGAATGTATATATTCATCACTTAATCCAAGTGAGCTTCATTGATATAAATATGAGATAAGTAAATAAATTCGGAATATTGTATTGAATGGTTCAATTTTGTTTAATAAATCTACATCTATGTATGCAATTAGTATTTAGGTATATTAACATTTGATTTTTTTTAATTTAAAAATTTATAACAGCCGTTCACAAATGGCTATTTAAATTTTTTTCGGGAAACAATTACCATGTTATTAATTCACTCTATGTAGCTGCTATATTTAATACGATTTTACACTATTTGGTCATATTAAGTTTTCAATTAATCCCATTTTCAATAAATAAAACGAAGAATACAAAAATGATAGGTTTGTGAACTACTGGTTTGATTTATGTTGAAAACATAAAGAATATACAAGTACTTAGACCAAGTAATAGTTTAGTTACGTATAGAATTTTTAAAAATATTACATTAGCCTTTATAATACTCACCGATTAATATTAGAGCTACCAAGTGAAGGAAATTCCTGATTATAACCGCCACCACTTCTTCCACCGAAATTTCCATTACCCCTAAATAATGTGAATAAAGAAACAAATTTTAATCTAAAATTAAAATGAATTCACTTATGAATCAACAACTATTCTAAGATACAATAAAAAAAGCGAGTAAGATCTACGTGTACAGTTTAGTATGCTAATAAAAAATCGTAATTTTTACTGTATGAAATGCTGAAGTTACTTCAGTACATTAAGCGTATATACACTAAATATTAATCGATGATGTGAATCTATATTGTCAATACTTACATTGATGGTCCTCTGCGAGTAAACATTTCTCCAAGCCCCAGCTGACTTGACCTTCCGTAACCGGTAGAACCACCGATATCATTGTTACCGCCTCTTCTTGAATTAAACATACCACTACCACTATCGCCTCCCATACCAAACATAGGTCTGTCTAAAGCAAATCCACGTCTATCTTGATTACTCATTGTAAAATCGTTATTTCCATTATTAAATCTATTTCCTCCCAACATATCATTAAATCCACGCTCTACAAAAATACAATAATTGTAAAATCAATATACATAATATAGAAATTATGATTAATGTATTACCATTACGATCATCAAATTGATCTCCACCTCTATTATATGGACCTATTCTTTGATTAACACCACGATCACGACGCATTGGGCCACTATTACCGCCGCCCCCATTACTACCGCTACCTTCCCGCCTAAATCCAGCTAGGCTCATGTCGCGTCTAAATCCACCGCCACCACTATTACCTCCATCTCGTCTATATCCACCTCCCCTACCACCGCCAAAACCGCCACCACTACCACGTCCTCTACCACCACGTTCCTTTATGCGACCTTTTTCTACCACTATATTTATACCTTTAAAATTTGTATTATGCAAAGCTTGTATCGCTGAGTTAGCCATTTCTTCGTTTTGCATATGCACAAAACCACAACGATTCATAATATCACATTCAGTAACAACGCCATAATTTTCAAAAATTCTACGTAATTCTTCAGGTTTGCAAGGTGGCAAACTACCAACAAATACTTTAGTATTCTATACAGATATAAAAAAACATTTATAAATAATTAATAAAATAAGTTTATAAATGAGTAAAATTTTTACCGGTATCATTATCAATTAATATTTTTGTGTTCTTAATAAAGTTTAGTAAAAAAAAATGTGACAATAATTTAAAATAAAAAGATACACAATTTTACCACACTACATACATCAAAAAATAGCAACCGAAGCCGATCGTTTGCGACATGTCATAGGTGAATGTCAAACTTTACGAAACTAATAATTTAGTACCACCCAGCGCAAATTTATTGCCGTGCATAGAAAATAAAATTTTAAAAGAGCGGATTTATTCAAAAGTAACTTATTTTTTATATTTTTTTACAACATATACATATTTTCAGGATATATGAGTGGGATTAGTAAACGTGTAGACATTTCCAAATTCTTACCAGTGTTCTGGATTTAAAATTTTACCGATAAAATTTAACCGTTGCAATGTTTTAAGATGTTCTGTATGCACATATTACAACTTTATATATGCAGCATGAATTTGATACATCTACTAATTGATTAATCTTGCCACAAATGTTTTCAAATTACAAGACGTATGCTATCATTAGTCATCTATGTTTTTTTTTAACTATTTCAAACTTTATGGTTACATTCAAATGTGAACTAAAGGTCAACATCACATGAACAGTGCTAATCCTGGATAGATCATGAAAACATCGTCGTTTTAACCACTATAGTACAGGTCTCTTTGGTACAATAGTATTTCTAGTGACACATTGCATAATACAAAAGATAGATAAAGTTATCTATAGAACATCTATCGATGTGGTTATATAGTATATTTAATACACATAATTACACCTTATAATTTATATACCAATTGATGTATATATATATATGTAAATCCTTGACAATTTACTATTTTCTTGACGTTGACACTGGTACATATATAATTAATCAATTTATACGAGTATATGAATCTATATAAAGAAGTTTAAAATTATGTGCATATGTTAAAAGTTCGTTGAATTATTGCATTATAAATAAATAATGGTGATCTGTATCTAGCAACACAACAACCAGCAAAAATTGAGATGACCATTAAATAACATATTCATTCATGATATATATATATGTATGTGTAATCTTCAATCTTCTTCTATACAACATTTCTAATAACCTGTAACATAAATGGAGGGAAAATTAATTAAAATTAAATTATTTTATTTGCGGTACTACACGTAAATCCATTTCAGTTATAGTTTAACAACGTCTTTGATCAGTTGAATATTTATCTTGTTATTTAAAAATTAATTTTTCACCGAGTGTAATATGATGTGAGTTAATGAATTAATAAAAAGTGAAGTATGCGTATATAACAAACCAAGAAGTTTAGATAAATTCAATGAAAGATACATAAATATTACACATGTTATTAGCTATATGATCGTATAGTGTAGTTACTACTATGGATGGATCAGATGTGTACCCAAACAATTTCACTTTTATCTTTTTTACATAATACTCGTACGTTTATTTATTTATTCTGTTTTCACGAGATTGATTTTATCATAAATGTTAATGTTATATTATCGTTTTGTTATTTAATAAATAATACTAAAATATTTTCGACACTTTTGTGTATTTACCTTTATACTTATATTTATAATCAACATTATTTTGCAATATTATAATTGATTATATGTAGATATTGCATATATTGATAGGAACGGTTAAATCGCCGATTTTTTTTTTTCAAAAAGAGTTTATAAATTTATTATATTCGATGAAAGTGAATAATATCTAAATTGCTTAAAAAATACTTGCTATATATATATAGTATATTTCGGATCAATCAATCCAAATTCCAGAAGAATGGATCAATATTTTTGCATTCTGAAGAGTTTATTTTTGCAAATGGATATTAATATTATTCGGTCTATATTTAAGAGACGACAGACATAAAAAAGAATGAAATTATATTGACATTTATACTTAGACACGTCCAGTGTAGATAATATTTTCCGATATATGCTTTCAATTTAAAGATTGGAAAGCTTGTATCGCTGAATAATAATCGTGATCACATATCGGTTCACTATATGCTGTATGATAATATTACTTATTATTAATCATTTCATATTATGACCACCCTTTAATATTTAATTTTGTACGTTATAATACCAAAATCTATTATATCATCTAAACCTTTACGCCTAGGGCGCATACGTCGGCACTACGATGTTAATTTGTCATTTCAAATATGCATGTAACATCAAATAAAAACTCAAAAAACTAGAATTGAAATTTGCCAACTGGAAAATATAAGATCAATCATAATTATTCAGTTATACGTTTAAATATTTCAATAGAATGGTGCATAAATCCCCAGCTACCTAGTTTGTTGTTGAGTTGTATTTTCAACCAGTCGATAAACACGACATTAGCACTATCTTTTTAGCCTCCATCATACCGCCATTACTGACATATAGCGTGATCGACTTAACGGTGACACCACATGGAGGTAAATATTGGCCGAGTAACCTCAATGATAGTCAGTCACTCCATTCGTCACCTATCTATTGTATACCATGTGTTTAATTTTTGGTTAATTATCCCAAATATTTCTATTGAAAGGTAAATGTTTTCAATAGATAAAAATTTTTAAATTCTTGATGGCACTTTCATTTGTACAAAACATATATAAAACCTCTTTATTGAATTTTTCTACTCAATTTTAGTTAAAATTACTTGTATATACATATAGGTACCTATATATATTATGCAATTCACTTACTTGGCAATAACGATGTTAAACAAGTTATAGGTTGTATAAATTCATAAATTCTAGTTGACAAATTAATAAATGCATATAAAATATTTTAGGCTACTTTTATAGTTAATTGCAAGAAAAAATTAAAATTGATTTAATATATAGTTAAAGACCTACTTTCGACTATATAATTTAGTAGGTACTAGATATAGGTATATAATGATTATAACTGAAACAGTTAGTTTAAGTTTGATATAATTTATTGAATGCATTTTGTCAATTATTTTTGAAAGTAGAATTTTTGAATTTCAAAATAAAATTGAATTTTGTGATTATGATATAAGATAAAGTACTTGTCGTATAAAATACACAAAGCATAATGTCGTGTGATTATAAAAGCAATTTTGATAATTAAAAAAATATCAATTACCATTTATCTGAACTAGAATTCGCTACGCATTGTAATAGAAAACTTGTGTAATTTAATAATAATATGTTTAGTACTATAACGTATATATTTATGACTAGATTTGGATTGAATTTTACGTGGCTAATTAAGAATCATGGAATATTATGGAAGATCGCTGAAGATCTAATTCAAATTCACTTACGTGTAAAATATTAAGTATTAATAAATTGCATTTTATATATAAATAATTTTCACCATCATATTATATAATTTTTTTTTTATATATATGTAGTGCAAAAATAGGTTCGTCTGTTTTAGGTCTTTCGTTTTATTTAAATGTCATATTGTTGACTCAATATAGTTTTAAGATGATACACTTGATTGATATTGTTTGTCAATTGTGCTCTAAATGTCATCATATAATTTATTACCATTAACAATTCATTATCAGCTAAACAGTTTACTGAATAAAATATGATCATATAGTATGAGTGATAAACAACTATTTATAAATTATACACACATTGTAATAAAAGATATTTTAAACTCAACTGAATTGAATTAGTTGAAGACCAGAAGAATTTTCACTTATTATTTATTTATTTAAATTTGGACACCACTTTTACACATGGTTTACAGTAGTATCTATTAATTTATAGGATGAATCTATTGACGAAAGTGTTCTACCCACCGTTTTGGATAAATATCATATTCATGTTTGAATATAAGTTGTCGAAAATTAATGCGAAATATGTTTATTATTATTGGCATATATATATGGTATATTCGTAATTAACTGTTTATCTTTCCACAAATAAGATCAAAAGATTTATTTGAGTACGCATAATATGAACAGGAATCTTTGATGGTGAAACAAACTTCAAGATTATGATATACGATTATGTAATGAACCTTGAAGCATTTATTATATAAGAAACTTTTGTGTATTATAATACAAAAGTAGGTTCGTCGTTTTAGGTCTTTTGTTTTTTTTTTTAATTTATTGGATATACGATCATCTATCAAGTTTCACTTATGATTGAAACATTTACTATTTTAATTGAGTCAAAATAATATTTATGTAATTCTTAAATATGAATATATGGCGACGGCATATAATCTACGCGTACGTTTAATTATTACTTTACATAATGTAAAAAAAAAGCATTATGTTCTTTTGTCAAAAATTGCAAAATTAAAACCTTATAACACATTACTATAGCAATATCTCACACATTTTAGCAACTTGTATAGCAAATAACATTTAATATAAATTAGACTAATAAAGAAAATAAACATTAAAGATTATGAAATAAAATGAAAAACTTAAAAAATCTGTCAACATTTTCGTAAATAATAAAAATTTAAAAATGCATAAAAATTGGACAACAAAAAGTAAAAGTTACTGGTTACGTACTTGATAAATTATTATTATACAGACTTTATAGTTATTATCATAATCTTTTAAAAATATAATCGTAAAAAAATAAAATAAATATTTCAATAAAACGAAAATATATATAGTCACAATCAAAAATATACAGAATTTAAAATGAAAATAAATTCTATATTACTATTATTTATTGCAAATGAAATAATTATTGTGACACTAAGTCTCACTCCATCAACTGTTGGTGGTATTGCTTCAAGTGCAGGAAAATTATCAAATACAATTAAGGTAATTATTTTCTAACATAATTTGAAATTAACTAAATTACTGAAAAATTAATATCAAAATATTGCTTCATCGAAAAAATAGTATGCAATTCAGTGTAGCAAGAGTCTCGATGAAGACATAGAATAATATATTTTAAATAGCTTAAGTTTGCCCACTTGGAAACAGGTTCCTAGTCTCTCTCTATTATGGTCCAAATGTTATTTTATATCTTTAGCGATGATTACAAAATTATATTTTAATCTCATAATTAAACTTTTTTGATTTTTATGTATGTCATTGTGTTTATGATTGTAATTCTTCAATTAGGTTCTTCTATCCATGTGCTAAAACATACTTTAAAAAAAACTTTCTCCACGATTAAAATTAAAATTGTGGGGCAATAAATTCTTAATTTTGTATTTTATATATACACAAAACATTCTAATTCTAATCATTAATCATGAATCTGATTAGATCCACTGATAATATGACAAATTCTGAAAATAATATAATAAATTCTATTCATATTTGATAATCTGATGTCCAATCATATAATGTTTTATATTCATGATACATATAATTTTAATTATACCAGGAAACATATATTCGTGTACATATACTATCGGCATGTAAATCTATATTTAATAGCCATGTATAATAACAATAATTGAAATTTCCTCTTAATATTCATTTAAATAACAAAATGCAATCATCTAAAATCCATTGAATAAGAAAACTAAATTAATTAAAATAAATTGAATATAAATAATATGAATAGAACGCATTTATGGTTGTGGTTTTCTCAAATAATTATAGCCAGTGTATTATGCTTTTAAATTTTAATTTTTGCAATAAAACTACAACTTCGTGATAACATAAAATTTAATAATAGTAAATTGCCAGTAAACATAAGTGATTCGGAAATTGGTAATGATGAGAATGTAAGCATATATTTAAAATTTAAAAATATTAGTTTTTTGAAGGCAAAACAATCAATGTAAAAAATTCTAAATGAAATTACCTCAAGTGTTGCTAATTTCTGTACACCAAGGTTATAGAAACCAAAATTTTTTTTTCTTTTTTTTAATATTTCATATGCATATATTCTTCTAATCACCCAGATAGTGAAACGCATTGTATTATCTGCATATATTAATAATATATTTATTTTGTTATGGATATAAAAAATGTTGAAAATTAAACTTGAAAATGAAATGTTTATATATTTTATATAACATATTTTAATAAAATTTTAACTTATTCTTATCCAATTCAAAAACATATATGTATCTTTATTTATATGAGTATTTAAGTAAAATATTTTTTGCATATACAAACGTATTTTATTTTCGTTTTATTTCCCAATTGTTGGCTGCGACTAGTCGACACATAAAATTAATTATTCATGCCCTTCTATGCAACTCTATATTAAAACAACAATATTTTATGATTGTCAGCTATCAGATTTACTAATTACATTTTTTAAAAATTAATTTAAATAATACAACTCTCGGTTCATCAAAACTTGTTTATAAAAATACACATACGTACATTAATATTGTGAAATAATATAATATTTTTTAATTTTCACAGGAAACTATAGCATGGAAGAAATTTGCAGCACATCAAAATTCTATAGTACGAATATTGCCTGCTCGAGCAATGGATGTTGTTCGAGAGGTTGTTGGATCACTTACAGTAAGCAAATTGAATTTAACATCATTATGTAGATAATAAATTAGGAAGCGACCATAATCGTTCAAATGGAAATGCTCACAAAATCTAATGGTTAATACACATTTACTTCCGTCAACCACTTAGCACACAATTTTTTAATATATTACAGTATGCACATCAGTTGCTTAAAATATATAGACATTTTATTTATGCATGTCTAAATCTCATCAACTAAACTACATTTTATATTATCTGTAATATGATTCAATACTTGCCGTTTCTATATATACTCGACATAATTAATTGCATTATATGATCTGCTATCAAGGTTTAACTTTCATCTGGTATGTGAACCAGTTTATATTTGTTTACCATTTCCAGTTTATTAAGCATGAAATTACATAGTGTACATATCTTGTAAAGTATAATAATACTCGTAATTAAGCTGGTACATAATCTTATATTGTTTGTAAGTTTTTAATTGAATTCTACAATTCTTTTCTTGTCCATATAATCGTATATTTAAATACAAATTACATATAATAAAAAAGGTAAGTCTATTGTATAATTATAGTAATATCACAATTTTAAAGCATTAAAAATATTTATTTTTTTAATGCTAACACTGTTTTGTTTACGACTAAAAGAAAATTTTTCATTCATAATAATTCGTACTTGTGGTTATGCTATTGCATAATGATAAAGGTCATTTTTTTAATTGATCTACGATATAGTGTTTTTTTCAGTATATTGAACAGTACATGATTTTATTTCATATCGATCATCATCATGATCATCCTAATTTGTACACCACTACAATAGTTTACATTTCTGTGAAACATTAAGCTGCCCGCTAATGTATTTGAATTAATCAATTGATTGATGTGTGTCAATCCAATACCACATGATTTGTTGGTCAAATATCAATTGAATATTGTAATTATTACTAGTATAAATATGCTGCTGTTTTTAATACCCGGTGATCATTTACAGTTAGCAGTTTCAATCAAATCCTGTGTATCTTGTGCGTATATCTGTTGATGATGAATGTCTACAACTCCATTCGTCAACAACGAAATTATATACTTAAAGTTGAATGCCAACAATACTAAATTTAAATCTAAAAATAAATTAACAAAATCGTATAATAATTTTAATTATATGTTTAGAATGAAAAACGAGTTATAATAATAACCCCAAATGGACGTTTAAGAGGACGCATTCAATCATTTAAAACAGATTTACAGGGATTTTATTATAGTTTTCGTGGAATTCGGTATGGTCAAGCACCAATTGGAAACAGAAGGTTTAGTAGCATTTTTTTTTCCTTCGAAACTTATATATTATATGAATATTATAATTACACGCTTGGCCATATAGATTTCGTCCTGCATTACCGGAACAGCCTTGGAAGGGCGTGCGACGTGCACTGCGAGAAGGTAATCCATGTCCACATAAAAATTTACTTTTAGATACCTTTAAAGGTGATGAAGATTGTCTATTTCTCAATGTGTATACAAAATATCTGCCTGATAAAGATAGGTAAGAGAATATATACTGAATTAAATACAATGAAAAAACCATATTGTCGTATGTCAAAGTGTAATGTATATTGCATATA